>JARFJB010000091.1:4267500-4392500 GCA_036346205.1 Vesta saturnalis
TGCGTTGAAAAAAGAAAAATTGTTTGTAACAATTGGTTCAATTCAGTTTAAACCTAATTTGTGTTTTATTTTATTCAAAGTGTCGAAAGTAACTCTATATATTCAGAAAATGGTTTTAATGATTTTCATTCTTGGAGAATGTCAAAAATTTGCTTACTGGCAAGAAGAATTTATACTGCAAGATATCCCGATGCTGAGAAAAATGCAGCGACCTAAGGCAAGATCTATTACAAAGATTTGAAGAAATAGGTAGTGATAAATTAAAAAAACGTTAAGTAGCTAATAAAGCAGAGACAAATGATGAAAACCAACTTACATTTTTACTTGCAATCCAAGCAAATCTTCATATAGATACTTCACAAATATCACGTATGACTGATATAAAAAAATCTAGCATGAAAAATATATTAAATGCCCATAAATACCATGGATATCATATAGAACTTCATCAACAACTATATGGTCAAGATTTTGATCGAAGAATTATTTTATGCAACTGGTGTTTGCAAAAAATTGCAGAAGTTCCTAATTTTCTCAATTCTATATTATTTAGTGACGAAGCTACCTTCAAAATTGATGGTTTAGTGAACAGACGTAACATGCATTATTATAGCACTGAAAATCCTTATTGGATCAAGCATGTTGATCAACACTAAATGTGTGTGAAGGGGAGTCATTGGATATCATGTTATAGGTCCTGCACTTGCCCACTACCATCGAGACATACGAACATTTTTAACCAATGGACAGAAAATCAGTGGATAGTTCGAGTAGATCCATTTCTTGACCACCGACGTCACCTGATGTGACCCCACTCGATTTATTTTTATGGGATTACGTAAAAGATTATGTGTATAATGAAATTTCAACCATACCAGAAAATATGAAGGAATTAATCAGAAATGCTTTTCATAATATCACATGGCCGACATTAGAGTTAGTGAAACATAATTTTGTGCGACGTGTTAATCAATCTACTGAAGTTGAAGTAAGAACGTTCGAGCATTTAATGAGAAATTCATTTTTGTTTTTTTTTCTTTTTCATTTTGTTGTTCTTATTTTGTTGTAATTTGTTTTTGTTAACTTTATTACACAGTTGTGCATATAAAAAAATACATATTTACAGTTATTTTCACCAGTTGAATTTACTGAATACAATGCATGGTTAATTTACAATATTAAGACAAATTTGGTAATGCCAATAGATAAAAAAATAAATTGAAAATACTTTCGAAGATTCGAATTTTTACAATAGAATTGAGAGTATCTCAAAATTTTTTAAGTGATAGATATTTAAGAACGCCAAAGTTTCTTTTATAAATTTAATACAACTTGATTAAAAAGTTCTTAAGCATGAAAATACAATTCCATGGTCATCTTTATATTTTACATTTACAAAAAGACGTAAAAAATGAAATCGTTGATCTGAACATAATCAAATTGAGTACTTCAGAAATTTTACTAAGGAGTGGTTTAAATTTTCCTACAAGCAAGGGTGTTGTATACATTAACTTTATTCAAAGAAGTCTGTTAAATTTAAAATAATTCATTAAATCAATTTGTATTTGTTGTATTAACTCTTTTTTTTACTTGAACAATGTTTTAGTAAAAAATTACACTCCCATGGCTAACTTCATACCTCTATTTCCAGTCTTTTTGTATTACAATCGCAACTTCATAAACTGAAAATATTTTGAAAATTATTAATTTTAGCTGTAAGAAATGCTTGATGAAAAATAAAGATTATCAAATAAATCATCGAATGACACAAACATCTTGGGTTGGGGGAGGGGTGGTTAAAAAAATTAAAAAAGTCGTTCTTACAGTGATACACCCTGTGCATTATTAAAAAACATCTGAAAATTACGATATTTCAAAATACTACTGGACCACCAACAATTTTTTGTCATTTTAAAATAAACAAAAGTCGCCTAACAAATCAGTGGCGGCGACCGCAAGTGGTATATTTTTTTCGAGAAACAATCTCTAAAACCAAATGGTATCAAATGAAAGCGTATTTTATACGTTTCTCAAAAACGTATTCCATATAAAAAAGTATAAGTTTAGTTTGCTCCAAGAACATGAAACACCCTGTATCAAAAATATTTTTAAAATGTAGTACTTATTGATATCTACCCGTGGTCCAAAAATAATTTCTCTAACTTATTTCGTCTTTGTACAATCTTCCACCCCTCTTCGTTTAACCACCCTATATATATATATATATATATATATATATATATATATATATATATATATATATATATATATGTATATGGATTAAGGAAGGATTCGGTCAGGATAAGACCTGAAGGAATGGAATGAGGCTTGTGAAGTGGAAGTTACTACTCCGGCATTTGCTTAAAAACCGCATATGATGTACGTGTACGCAGTGATCATGCCGTTATATGTATATGAGGAAAAGGAAGAAAGTGGTGAGTGGTAGCAGATGGACAGAAACGCCAAAATATTGCCTTATTCTAATGAGAATACTAAACGGTAAGTTGAACAAATGATAATCTGCTTACAAAGGCCACTGTATAGGATTTTACCTAAGAAAAGGCGTAGGTGGATTAGTACTGCTTAACTACTATAATGACATTTTCGATTTATTAAAGATAATGCTAATTAGTAAAAGTTTTCTAAGGTTTAATCATTTTCGGGTATTAGAACAAATTCCCTTGCAAGTGAAACTGCTAAGTACACCATGCATTAGAAATTCTTAATAATAATCCAAGAAGTATGAAAATGATACGTTATTGTAATTCCGCGCTAAACTAATTCTATTACTTGCTTTATTACAAGTATACTTAACAATTCTTCCACAGTATAGAGGATTCGCGCATATTTTATACAGTTGTCATTCCTTCGTTAAGTTATTCATTATACTAATGAAGTGTTTTTACAAATTTCCGCTAACAACCATCAAATCCAAAAAGTCATGACAGTTACTATCAAATCCTTTCTATAAACACGTCTGCTTTATAATTTGTAAATTTATAAATTAAGAGCAATTAACATATTTTATTATTTATTAGGCTTGTCTACAGTTTTATCTAAACCGAACCGTTTGTATGTAAATTGTTATGAATATTAGTATAAAAATTTAAAAATTACACATAGATAATTCTTTTTAGGATTATTCTAGTGGAAAGCTTATCATTCTTAATTATCCATGTTTTTTGCCTAATTATTTAATTATTGTAATTCAAGCTTAAAATATGTTAAAAAACTTTTTAAATGTACGTTTGATCAACTATTAGAAACTTTGCTTAACACGATAACCAGAAATAACGAAACAACAAGAACAGAAACCATAAATGTTCAAGAGACATGATTTTTCTATTAGTAAACATAATTTCATAATGTGCTGTAATAGTAGAAAATAACAAACAATTTCAGAAAATGCTTTCTGCATTGGATAGTTGTTGGGGGCAGGGGTGTATCGATTCTCAGACCCCCAACGTGAAGTGTCGCCATGGTGACTACTAGTCTGTTGTGGGGGACCGCAGTAGCCTGCCAACTACTGTATCATGCAATTCTTAATGGTGGACCATCTTAAATCTACCTATAGATATGCATCGAAATTATTCTATTGAACTTTAAATGGAAATTAAATTTCATAAGCGTTTTTAATTCATGCCATTAAAATTTAATGGTGTTTGTAATTATTATGTATTGTTACACTATAGTTTACCATTAATTAATAATGTATGATTTATGGAAGTGCACTTTACACTGCAAAAACGTATTTATTACCAATAAGTGAAAGAATAGAGTACCTAGCCTTTAGAAAAATGACATTAACATACACGTTTGTTTTCTATTAATAAGATTAAACTTATGAAATCTATTTATTGACTAGTTGTCATTTCACTTATATATTTTTTTTTGATAATGGTACATGTAGTAATGAAACGCGTAGAGAAATAAATGTTAATAAAAAAAACATGGAATTGTATCAATTTTTTAAAACATTTGTATTATTAAATATTAAGATTGCTGGGAAGAAATGTACATTACCTTTTGTTAGTATAATCAAAGTATTGCAAAAGTCCTACGAACAATAGCATAAATTTCTTATGGGTTAATAAAATAATATGGATCTTCTCAAAATTTAAGTATTCTTGTTATGGTGCAGGAAGCCAAGTCTGAAACATTTTTAGTTTAAATACATGTGCTTATTTATAAGTGTATACATTATTTAATTATTACAATAACCTGGTATTATCTTCAACGTCTTATTATTTAAATGCAAATCTTCTCAAACGAAAGTTTATGTACTTATTTTTATTTAATCTAGATGTTTATCTTATTGTTATTTGCATATACTTACAGTGAATTTTATTTAACACTGAACATACGCTTTGCAGTAAAAAAATAGATAGCTGAAATAGGGCAATACAAGGAAATTATGAAACATTCACAAGATTTCATTGTCAACTCTGTGAACGTCAAATTATTACCATTATTTATTATTATTATTATTATTATTATTATTATTATTATTAGTATTATTATTATTATTATTATTATTATTATTATTATCATCATTATTTTATTTTTAATTTTTTTTGGTATGCCACGTCGACTGCTTGGTGCCCTTTGTAATTTATATCTTGTTAAGCATGTTAATTGCTTTGAGAAAGTTTAGTGCATTTCTTATACTTTCGGTATCTGAAAAATTGGTCCTCAGTGTGTTTGACACAGAATATAATTTACGGTGTGGTTCGTAAATTGGACATACGCAGATTATGTGATTGATGGTTAAAGGTGTTAAACAAATTTCGCATCTTGGTGGAGGTGAATTTGATAGAATGTGTTTATGAGTCAAATTTGTATGTCCACTTTTAATCCTGTGGATGATGCTGCTTTTCTTTCTGGAGAAGCAAGGGGCTAATTTCCATTTATCAACAGACGGCTTTATGTTTCTTACTTGACCTGTGGATGTGGTCCAGTTTTCTTGCCATATCGCTTTCAATTTTCGTTTTATATGTTTGGCAATATTTGCATGAATTGCGGTTTCTACTTTGAATTCTGTTGCAGTTTCCATCTCTTGTGCAGCGTGTCGGGCAGCTAGGTCTGCTCTTTCATTTCCTCTAATGTTTATATGACTAGGAACCCACAGAAATACAACTATACGCCCTATATTACTAAAGTGTGTGATAGTGGATAATATTATTTGGATTAGTGGGTTTACTGCATATTGATTTTGGAGACCCATAATAGCACTATGCGAGTCGCTTACTATAACAAATTTTGTCCGACCGATTGCGTATTCACAGTAGCGAAGGGCCTGATAAATTGCATAGAGATTTGCATTATATATTGAGGTATATGCTGGCATTAGCCAACTGTATTCGATGTTGTTAGCAGAGAAAGCACACCCAACACCCTCATTACATTTTGAGCCGTCGGTGAATAGCCACAGATGGTCGCTAAGGTTACTAAGTAACGCATTAAATGTTTTATAAAATATGGCTGTCGGAGTATTTGCCTTTTTATGTTTTAAAAGCTGGGTGCAAATGTTAACTTGTGGGACCGACCAGGGCGGTACTTCCAGTGATCCTAGGGGCAGCATATTCGGTAAAGTCTCATGGATCTGTTCTAAAGCATTTCTAATATTGTAGCATAGAGGTTTGTGTAGTCTACGACTAGTATGATCTATGGTGTCGTTGTTAAATAAGATTATAGTTTTGGTGACTTGTTTGGGCTTTTATCTTACAAGCGTACGCTAGTAGTCCGTAAGCAAAGTGTAGATGTAGTGGAGTTAAGCTAGACTCACAAGACAGGCTGTCACTTGCACGAGTATAGTATGCTCCTAAACAGTATCTCATACCGGCATTCTGTATTACCTCTAGAGGCTTTAATGTGCTTTTAGACGCGGAACAATACGCTTCATATCCATAATCAATTTTAGACTGTACAAGTGATTTGTAGATTTTGAGAATCACTTCTGAGTCCGCTCCCCATCGAGTATTAGCTATTGCTCTGATAATATTTAGTGATGATTTACACCGTACTATTAAGTTATCAACATGGTCTCTCCAGGTAAGTGTAGTATTTAATGATAGCCCTAAGAATACATCGTGGTCGTTACGTTGAACATACCTGTTATTTAATTTAAGAAGAGGACCATAGTGTGTCTTTCTCAGTTTGCAAAAATGCATGTAATAAGTTTTATTAGATGACAGATTAAATCCCATACTGTTTGAGTTGGCTGATATGGAGTCGATGGCCTGTTGTAATTTTGTATTGATTTATCCTACTGTAGGAGCGGAATAGAGTAATGCTAAGTCATCCACGTACAGGTATGTATTAATATTAGACGGAACAGAAAAAAATAAGTGGTTAATCGCGATTAAAAACAGTGTTACGCTCAGTGTTGACCCTTGAGGTATGCCGTTCTCTAGGACTCTGAGAGATGAAATATGGTTATTCACTCGGACTCTAAACGATCGTTTCTCAAGAAATGAGGAAATAAATTTAGGTAAATTTCCCCTAAAACCACATTCGTATAATTTTTGTAATATTCCATGTCTCCATGTCATACCAAAAGCCTTTTAGATGTCGAAGAAGACCACGACAGCGTGGTGTCTGCGTGAAAAGGCTTCCAGAACGACAATATGTAGATGCACAAGGTGGTTTACTGGTGATCTGAATTTTCTATACCCTGCTTGAAAATTTTTAATAATCCACGTTTTTCTAAGAGCCACATTAACCTAGCGCTGACCATGCGTTCAAGGACCTTTGCCATACATGAGGTTAAGCTAATTGGTCTGTAGCTCGCAGCTAGGTAAGGGTTTTTTCCATTTTTCAATACAGAGATAATTATTGCTTCCTTCCAGCAGAAGGGGTACGTGTCTAGAGCCCACGTTGAGTTAAAAGCGTTTAGAAGTAGCACCTTGTATTCATCAGTGAAATTTTGCTACATTTCATACCTTATCATATCCGCACCAGGTGAACAAGTTTTCTTAATTTTAAGGGCATTTTCTAGTTCACTGATAGAAAACGGTACGTTATAATCGTTACTATTTCTATCTGTAAAATCTAACTCGAGTTCTCTTGTTGATCTTGAAGTTTTAAAACCGTCACTATAATTTGTTGAACTACTGGCTCGTTGGAACTGGTCGGCCAACAGCTCGGCTACCTGATCAGAGTTGTTGATTACCGAGTTATTATTTTGTAGTTGTATAGGGCATGTTAAGTACTTGCCTGATGTAGATTTTACTTTATTCCACACAAGAGAATTAGTTGTGTCACGTGTTACGGAAGAAACAAAGTTGCTCCACGAATCTCTCTTATTTTGTAAAATAATTCGTCTAGCAGATGCCCGTGCTTTTTTAAACGTTATTAAGTTATCGTTAGTGGGATGTTTTCCGAAAACGTGGTTTTTTTATTTTTATTGCTTTGCTTACTTCCATATTCCACCATGGTACTCTGTGTTTAATATGTTTCCCTCCGCTTTTTGGGATGGCTACGTTGGCCGCATTTATAGTACTACTGGTAATGTCTTGTGTGTACCTCGAAACAGGATGTTGTTCAATGGGTGTAGTAAGGTGAGCTTGGAAGGTATTCCATCGAGCCTCGGATATTTTTTAACGAGTTGGGCTAACTCTAGGTATGTTGCGATGCTCAGTACTAATTATAATGGGAAAATGGTCGCTGTGGTAAAGATCATCAGATATTTGCCATGAAAAGGAGGAGGCCATGCAGACAGAACCATGGTTATATCTATGAGAGAAAACGCGTTGGTTGGAGCACAAAGGTGAGTATTTTCACCAGTGTTTAGCAAAATAGGTTTTTATGTCTATTATGCTTTGTAGTGCTTCCCCACTGGCATCTGTGCGTGCTGATCCCCACGACTGTGGGCATTAAAATCACCCAACAGTATGTATGGGCCAGGTAGCTGAGTTATGATATCTTGGATGTCATGTTCCTGCCAATTACTGTCTGGTAAATATGTATTGATAACGACTAGTTTTATTGGAGCCGTTATCTGCACTGCTACTACTTGCAGATGAGTCCTCAGTGATATGGTATCGAATTGCACGTCTTCTCTAATAAGTACTGCAACTCCTCCTCTAGATCTTAGATTGGGGACAACGTCCTTTCTAACGAACCTATACCTACGCAGAAAGTAGGGCTGGTTAGCTTTAAATGAGTTTCCTGGAGGCAGGTACATATAGGGTTATACTCGCTAATTATGAGCTTGAGCTCACTGTAATGATGCATAATACCATTGCAATTCTATTGTACTACTGGGCCCGTAATTGATGAATTGTTAAAAGTAATTGATAGATGTATAATGTATCAATTAACGAATAAAATTATTATTATTTTTTTTTTTATGTAAATTATAGTGCGTCGACTACAGTGGTCATTTGCACTTTTTTTTTTCAATTAGGTACCAGTGTTTAAAGTTACCTTAATGATAATTACATTTTCGTCTTCACCGTTTAGTTGCTTTAGATCTTTTTTATTAGGTTTGAATCTTTTAGAAAATTTACCAACCTCCTTATGTTGCAGGGTTCATTGTTTAGACATATTTCTATTGATTTGCTTAACTTGTTCCTAATTCTTAGGTCGGCGTATGTATGGCAGTCCGTTAATATGTGAGTGATATTTAACGTTTTTTCACATACTGTGCAAATTGGCTTCGGTTCTGCGGAGAGTAAATACTTCGAGGTCATATTTGTATGTCCTATTCTTAATCTGGAAATGGCCATTTGTTGTCTTCGGATGATTGATCCCGGAGGATCCATTTAGTTCGTACTTTTTTAATTTTTGCGAAATGAGAGTTGTTTTGTAGCCAGTTTTGAAAGGCCTCTTTTTCGATGCATTCCTTTAAAAATACCTTTACGTCGTTTGGGCGTACTACCCGGCAATCAATCGAGTTACTTTTTGTAGCTTGACGAGCGGCGGAATCTGCGTTCCCAACTATTCCAGAGTGGGACGGACACCATGTGAAACGAACTTTTTTGTTAATCTCTCTTAGCCATGCAACACTGGCCAGAATTTTCTGAACAAGTGGGTCACGTGAGAAAGGGTCAGATGCAGCTTGCAACGAACTGAGGGAGTCAGTGCAGATTAGGAATTTAGATTTCTTGGACATATTACAATAGACAAATGCTTGCAAAATAGCATATAGTTCTGCGGTGTACACACTGGCGTAATTAGGCAGCGACCAACTGTGTGTCGTAGGCGAGACATAGATGGCACATCCAACTCCGTTCTCAGTTTTTGAGCCATCTGTGTAAATGGCAGTGTAATTGGTATGCTCAGACAAAAGCTTATAGAAATTTGTTTTTATTAGCTCAGTACAAGTTTGGTGTTTGTTAATCAGGGACGGATCGGCGTGAATATTGGGAGGAGAAATAGACCATGGTGGTATCTCACATACACCAAGTTGGTAAGTTTCGAGTGGAAATTGGATAGGAAAGTTTCTTGTTATGTCGGTAGTTCTGTTTCCAACGGGACGCATTATAGATGGCCTATTTACATACAGTTGCTCGTCTTCCGTATTAAATACCAGAGCAAACATGGGATGAGAAGACTGAGCGTTTACTCTATTGGCATAGTTGCAAACGACATTGTTTAGTAGATGTTGAATTGGGGTGACGTTACATTCGAAACATACGTCTTCTAATCGAGAAATGCGAAAAGCACCGTTACACAATTTTAGCCCAGTACAATGTATTTGATTCAGTTTGTTGATATGAGTCTTCCTGGCGCTTGAAAGGACTTCTCCACCATATGTTATTTTCGACAGAATAATGGATTTATATAATCGTATAAGAGTTTCTTTATTTGCACCCCAAGATATGTGCGATATGCACCTTAAAATATTCATTGATCGCTTTGCTTGATCGGACACGGCATTTATATGTTTCTTCCAGTATAACTTGTTATCGAATAAGATGCCTAGAAATCTGGTTTCGTCTTTTACCTCAATGGTATAGCTGTCGATGGTAAGACGGGGGTGATCGTGCTTAGTTCTTAAGCGGCAAAATGGACCAAGTGCGACTTTATTGGAGAGAACTTGAACCCCATTTTTTTCGCTGAAACGTCTAATTTATCAATCTCTTTTTGGATTTTTTTGTGAATGTTTGACGATATAGTGCCAGATACGTATATTACTAAATCGTCTACATACATAGCTTTACCAATATCAGGACTGAGGTCTTTAACTAGTCTGTTCATGGCGATAGCAAGGAGGACACCACTGAGGGTTGAGCCCTGTGGGATTCCGTTTGCTTGGGTTCGAGTTTCAGATAAGGTACCGTTTATCCTAACTTGGAATTTTCTGTCTTTAGGAAATTTTAATGAACCTTAACAGATTGCCCTTACGCCCATCTGTTCCAGTTCTAGTAGGATTTCGCGTCTGTTCGTTTTATCAAATGCGTTTTCTATATCAAAGAACACCGCGAAAATGTGCTCTCTTAAAGCAAAACTATTGAGGATGGCTGATTCTAACTGCACTAGACAGTCCGTAGTCGATCTAAACTGCCTAAGCCCCATTTGGAAATTAGCTAGCACGTTGTGACGTTCTAGGCACCATGTAAAACGTGTACTAACCATTTTCTCTAAAAGCTTGCAAAGACAAGAGATTAGACATATGGGTCTGTAATTATCCATAATTTGTGGGTCTTTGTTGCTTTTGTGGCACGGCATAATTATTGATTTCCGCCACTCTTTAGGAAATGTACCATTTTCCCATATCCTGTTATAAAGGAGTCAAATTTTAGATTTTTCACCTTCCGGAAGATGTTGAATGAAATCATAATGGATTGAGTCAGCACCAGGAGCTGAACTTTTAGACTGTGCCAGCGCGAAATCAAACTCTGTTGTTGTGAAAGGGATATTATAGGGGAGTTGATCCTCAGAGTGGGTTATTGATAGGTCGACTTTATCATCTATAGGCTCGGAAATGCTTTGAAAGCTTGCTTCGTAATAGGTTGCAAAATTTTCGGAGATATCTTTTGAGTTGTTTACAATGACATTATTTGTCATTATACTATTTATTGTATTTGTTCCTGAATTGGAAGCAATTACTTTAATTTTTCTCCAAATTTCGCCATTTGGTGTATCGCTGGATAAATTGGATACATAATTTTGCCATGACCTTTGCTTAGCTATCACAATGACCCTTCGAGCTATGGCCCTTTGTCTTTTAAAGCTAATTGCGTTAGTGACAGTTGGATTTTTTTTAAATTCGGTTAGAGCGCGTTTACGATTGCGAATGGCATCTTTAACATCTTGGTTCCACCATGGGCCACACTTTTTATATGGCTTGCTATTCGATTGTGGAATACTGGCTTCACATGCACTTATGATTTTAGAGCAAACGTCACTAACTGCATTATCGATGTCTTCTAATACTACATTGAAGGGAGCAAGACTTTCTTTGAATTTGTCCCAGTTTGCTTTTTTAATCAACCACCTTTTTTGCAGTGATGTAATTTGGTTCAAGTTTCGTATTGATATTTTTATGGGAGCGTGGTCTGAGAAAATGTCTTGAAGTAGGACTTTCCATTCAAATTTTAATGCTAAACGGGGAGAGCAAAGTGAGAGGTCAAGTGCCGAGAAGGAATTACTTCTGGCGTTAAAATAAGTGCTATCGCCAGTATTCAATAATGTTAGGTTACTTTCATCAAAGATTTCCTCTAAAACTCTGCCTCTTAGATCTAAAGATCTTGATCCCCAAATCGGGTTATGGGCGTTGAAGTCACCAACTAGGAGAAACGGATGGGGTAATTGGTTGATTAGATCAAGGATTTGGGCTTTATTCCACGTAAAGTTTGGTAGATAAATACTACACAGTGAAAACCGAGTTGGAAAGTTGATAACAATTGCGACGGCTTGTAAATGAGTTGTTAGAGGGATTAAATCGTGAGATATTTCGGTTTTAATGAGAATAGCTGTTCCGCCATGCGCACGTAGTCCTGGATCTAAGTCATTTCTGTATGCGTCGAAACCTTTCAATGAAAATTTTTCGTCTGGTTTGAACCTCGTTTCTTGTAAACAGATACAAAAGGGGTTCTCTTTACATATCAATAAATTGAGTTCGGCAAGGTGACTCCTTCATCCGTTGATATTTAATTGAATAATATTGTCCATAATTAATAAATATGTAATAAATAAGATTTTATAAATTACGAACCGTAAAGAGACAAACAATAAATATGTAATAAATAGGGGTTTTATAAATAAATTACTAACAGTAAAGAGACAAACAACGTAGAACAAATGGTAGAATAGGACCAAAATAATACATAAAAAATATCACAGATTTATTATCACAGTTCTATATTATCACAGTTATGACTAGATTACTGCTTGGATTAGCTTATATCCAAGCTGGTTGATGGCATATCCTCTTTCCTTTTACGAGGGACGCCTTTAGGCCAACCAACCTTCTTTTTTTTTTGTTTGCGGTTGATGGGTTTAATTAATGGATCATCTATTTCCCCAATAGATGAAGGGGAGATAGGGGCAGTTCTTTTTCTTGTATTGTTAACTTCCACAATGTCCATTTCGCTTTCGGTATCTACTGTAGTGTATGCAATCTCATCTATGTAATTTTTTAAAGTGGATCTTAAATTAGCTATTTGGCTTGTGATGGTGTCTTGTAAACAAGATAAAATAGCCTTAGACACCTCTTTAACTGCTTCATGTTCACTGCTCTTTGACTGAGTTACTTGGGAGAAGGTGTTTGTTACCGTAACCGCTGAAGTTTGGGCTAGGGCTTTGGCTTCTGTGAAGCTTACATTGTGTAGAACTTTAATTTCTTGTACCTTCTTTTCCAGTTTATAAACAGAACACTCTTTTGACCGGGAAGAATGCCTCCCCTTGCAATTCACGCACTCGATGTCTTGCCCATATGGGGCATCTTCGTGCGATGGGCTACCACAAACACACATAGATTCATTTTTACAATTTAGCGACGTGTGACCGAAACGCTGGCAACGAAAACACCTCATCGGCTCCGGAATATAAGGCCTTACTTTTAGATTATACATAGCCGCTTTGATGCTTTTTGGAAGTTCGTGTCGTTCAAAAGTTAGTAATAGCATTGACGTATCTACTAGGATTCCAGATTTCTTACTTTGTATACGTTTCACTTCTACAACATGTTCAGATTTTAATCCTTCTAATATTTCTGGTATAGACGCGTTTAGAAAATCACGACAGTATATGATACCCTTGCAGAAATTCAATACTGCATGAGGGTTGACTTCAACTTCAATATCTGCTATACTTTTTAGTTTTCGTAGCGTGTCAGATTGCTTTTTCGTTCCGTTTTCTACTAAAAGCCCACCCTTAACCTTATTCACTCTTTTTGTTTCCCCTGCTACACTGTAGATGCTCTTACTTATCAAAAACGGACTAACTCTTTCAAAATTACCTTCCGGTAAACGTTTAATGATCAAGAACCGAGGGTAACTCGTCTCGTTGACCAAGTTTGTTTTGCACTTTAGTGCTGGAAATTCGTCCCCTTTTAAAGAGGGGGGCAACTCTTGAGATTTTTTCGAATTGAACACCATAAATGTCCCACGAGATAGGAAGAAAAGAAAGTCGACCACAACAGTGCTCCCATGTTATGGCAGGGCACAAAATACTGTGGAGAGTGTCCTGTTTCCCCACAGGCGTTTCAGCGCTAGTGACCAGGCTTCCCCCTGGCCACCCTCAGGCATCCCCTCGCGCAATCCCTTCGGCACCTAAAACTGCCAAACGACCTTGGGATTGGGGGATTTTTTATAGAGGTTACCTTCCTCGTAGTCCAGGCGACGAAGCCAAGACCACCGACCGCTAGCTGTACAACTTTCACTAGCCACGCCCTGCTAGAGTCTCTGAAGTACAGTTCGCGGTTGCGGTATTAGGAGACGGCTAGCGCTCAGCCGTCCCCGGCAAGGACATCCGGCTTGCACACCCGTATACGCTTTTTACGGCGCATGTCCTGGGAAGAGTAGAAAGAAGAAGGAAGAGGTCTCTCAGCTTTCGCTGTGAGCCTGAAGAGAACAAGAGTTAGAGCGAGGGTGCTCCGACAGAAAAGAGTTAAAGTAAGGGAAGCCACTCAAGACTAGTGTAAGAAAAGTGAACTTCCAGCTAAGGGGACGCAGGGTTGCCGTCCCTGTCCTCGTTAGTTACAAGGCCCCACGTGAACTGGTCCGCGACACCGTATTACGTAGAGCTAACAGTGACGGTTTAACGCCACGAGCTCATATTTCGGTGTTGGCCTTGCATCACTTACGATCATTTGCAAGGTCGTTCCCCTATCCGTCACCTGGGGACGCGCCTAGTAGGTAGTTCAACCCCTAGGAATAAAATTATTATTATTATTATTATTATTATTATTCAGTTAATTTCTCCATAAGGGTAATTATAGTTTGTGTAATGGCATTAATGCAAAGAATATACAACACAGAAAAAATAATTATACAATTCATAACTAATTCCACAATTATTTGTTTTCTTCAATCCATCCTTCAAAATTCATACTTATAAATTTTTGTCGATATTTAAGACTTTTCTTATGATATTGCAGGTAGAAAGGATTACAGCTTTTTGCATCGTTTGATAAAGGTTTCTTGGCATTTGCAATTTTTCTAACTCCCTGAAAAGGTTTCGTGGTATTTCTCCTGTACAACCAATTACAAGCGGAACTATATTTACTTTGTGAACTTGTGCCATACCTGCTTTATCTCTGCTGCCAGTGCCATATATTTAACTATTTTTTCATTGTATTTGGTATTAATATTTGTTGGTAGTGGAACAGATATGTCAATTATGTAGCAAATGTTAGTCTTTTTGTCCAAGTAGGTGATGTCTGGTCTATTTTCAGGTACTGTATGATCTGTAAGTATTGGTCTGTCCCAGTATAGTCTAGCGTCTACAGTCTCGTAAATTGTAGGAGGAACATATTTATAATATGGTTCTTTGTTTTGTATAGCTCCAATTTTGTACGCCAACCATATATATATATAATTTTGTCTACATTATTGTGCCGTTGCATGTACTCTCTTCCTGCTAATATCTTACATGCTCCCATTAGGTGGTTTATACTTTCTGGTTTCTAGTGATACAATCTACATTTATCAAGTATTAGTGAATCTTAGTACAAATTTATTGTAATTTAATGTCGCAATGATCTGATCCTGGATACTTATTATGAAACCTTCCGTCTCCGGGAATAGATATCCTCCTTGAAGCCAACTATAAGTTGCGCTACGATCAATATAGTCATTATTGATGTTTTTTATGTATTTCTCATGCAACGGCATTCTGTTCCATCTTCATCATTGTCGTCTATTATTACTCCTGGTATGAGGTTTCGGTCGCTTAAATTCAGAGGTGTAAACCGATTATCTTTATTAACAACCGATATATATATATATATATATATATATATATATATATATATATAATGTGGATGTTCTATTTTGAAATAAAAAATAGTTTCTAAAATCTAGTTTTCCACGAGCTCCTTTACATCTTGGTAAGTGAAAACGGATAATACTGCTTCTTGGATGATGTAGACCTGCTTTTGTGAACTGCACCCTAATTTGTATGTTTAGGTTCTCAATTTCTGTTTTCGTCCAATTTACTATGCCAAATGAGTAGCTTATTACTGGAATAACAAATGAATTAATAGCCAGTGTTAAATTTTTAGACGAGAGACCAGTCTTCAGTAAGCGTTTTATTCCATCAATGCATGTATCATTTAGGGTTTCTTTCATTTGTTTATTCTGTGCTATGCAGGCTTGCAAAATTCCAAGATACTTGTACATCTCCCCATTGTTCATTTCTTTAATGTTATGTTGATATTATTATTATTGTTATTTATTTTCTAACTCACATACAGTGGAGATTCTAAATATTACAGGGGAATTACTCCAACTATAATACTACATTTTGTTTTTAAGAGATATTATACCTAGATGTGTAATTATATAAAATTAAAAGATAACTATAGTAAATACATTAAATATTAGTATTATGAATTTATAGACAAAAATTTACGAACTATGTGGCATGTTTCTAGTAAAACGGTTTTTTGCAATAATGGAAAGATATTTCGGTCTAAATTTAATTTAAATTTGGACGATACTACACCTGTGGGCGAAATAACTATTGGTATTATATGAACTTTTGTTAATTTTCATACTGTCATCATTTCTATAGCTAATTCTTCATATTTTTTTAATTTTTCAGATTCTGTTTTCATAAGATTTGAGGATAGTGGTATGGCTATTTCAATAATGGCAGCATATTTAAAAATTTTGTTTATTAGTAGAATGTCAGGTCTGTTATGGGAAATTTGTTTATCGGTTAATATTAATCGGTCCCAGTATAGTAAATATTCAGTATTTTCTATAACCGATTCCGGAAAATACTTGTAATACGGACTGACATTGTTTAATAAATCACATTTCTTAGCAATTTGTTGATGTAGAATTTTGCAAATTTGGTTATGTCTGGAAAGGTAATCAGTGGGAGCGAGAGTCGAACAACCAGCTATGTGTTCAATAGTTTCATTTGGAACATTACATCTTCGACAATTATCAGAAACATCTAGACCCATGATATGCTTTCTATAATTCCGTGTTGCAATAACATAATCCTGTATTGCACACATGAATCCTTCAGTTTCTGAATATAATGCTCCACTCGCTAACCAACCCACTGACATCTTTCTATCAATTCCTTTCGAATCCAAAATTGTCGGATACTTACTATGTAAAATTTTGCGTTTCCAATTTAATTCAAAATTAATTTTTTCGTCACATTCTAAATTTTTATTACTTAAATTTAGTGCCGAATAGTTTTTGTCTAAATTAATTATATTAAGAAAGAATGGTTTTTGTAAGGAATAAAAATATTGTCTTAGTGATTTAATTTGTTTTTTACACAAATTAAATAAATTTATTAATCCACGACCACCATCCTTTCTTTTAATATATAATCTTTCAATTGCGGAATTTGGATGTAGGTATCTATATTTTTGTAACATTTTTCTGGTTAATGTATCTAAAGCATTTAAATCAGTATCCGACCATTTTAAAATTCCAAAGGAATATGAAATGATAGGAACCACCCAAATGTTAATAGCCAAAAACATATTTTTTGAGTATAATTTAGATTTTAATATAATTTTTAATCTATCAATATATTTTAGTCTAAATTCATTTTTTAAAAAAGTATGATTTATAACAAAATTTTGTTTTATTCCTAAATATTTATAAAATTGGTCCGGTAACAATTTCGGAATTTCATTAACAATATCAGAGTTGTTAATGGGTATTCCTTTTACTATATCTAATTTTGCACATTTATCTAATCCAAAATTCATCGAAATGTCTCTACTAAATAATTTAGTAATTTTGATTAAGTTTTCAAGATGGTAGGTCGAACGTGCAAATAATTTAAGGTCGTCCATATATAACAAATGGGTAATAACTTTATTAGATTTAAAATTTATAGTAAAACCAGATGACGAGTGATTTAATAATTTTGAAAGAGGATTTAAAGCTAAACAAAACCAAAGAGGACTTAATGAGTCTCCTTGAAAAATACCACGATTAATTTTGATTTTATTTAGATTATTTTGCCATTGATTATAGTCGTGTTCCACAGTAACATCATAAATGATAATATATTTATGAACTTATCGTTAATTTTATAAATTGTAAGATTTTCAAAAGCCAGTCATGTGGAACAGAATCATAGGCTTTTTTATAATCAATATAACAGATATTTAAATTTCTTTTACCTACGTTGGTTAATTTAGTAATAATGGTATCTAATATTAGTTGTTGTCGACATCCTTGTGTTTTTTTTAATGCTCCACTTTGTTCAATATTAATATTATTAATTTTACAATGATTTTGAATTTTATTAGAAATGATAGACGTAAATAATTTATAAATAGTTGTTAAACATGTAATTGGTCGAAAGTTTTTGGGATCCGAAGGCTCTCCATTTTTATAAAGCATGTAGGTAACACCCGTACATAAGAATTCCGGAATTATTGATGGATCATTCAACACTTCGTTAAACCAAATAAGAAGTGGTAAATGGATAGCATTGAATTTCTTTAACCAAAAATTTTGTATATTGTCTAAACCAGGACAACTCCAATTTGAGCAACACATTAAAGAGTTTGAAAATTCACTCAAAGATATAGAATTGTCTTCATTCCACTGTAAATTTTGAGTATTATTTTCTAAGTCATCAATCCAAATTGCATTTGTATTATAATTACAAGGAATTGACCATATATCTTTCCAATATTGCCACATATCTTTATTTTCTGGAAATTTATGATTACAATTTTTACTTAGATTTCTAAAAAATTTTGAAGTATTTCCAGAAAATAACTTGTTTTCAAATTTCCTATTTGTGCAGGAGCTATATCGTCTAAGACGATTAGCAGTAACCTTTAATTTTTGTTTTAAATTATCTAAAATAATAATTAGTTTTGGATAAATCTCTGTCATTAATGTTAATTTTAAATTTTTTTTAAATTTGGTTTACCTTGAAATATGTCACATTTTTCTGATTGTCCAAACATGCTGTTAAAATTCCAATATCTTTACGTAATTTTTTTATCTTTTCTTCTAAACGAAGTTTCCAGGCAGGTTTTTTATTATGTTAATTCTGATAATTAACATTGTACGAATTTTGGAAATTCCTTTCTACTATAATAGTAGCTGCACAGTAAACAGCTAAATGTATATCATAAAAAGAACTACAATTTTGTAAAAAATTTTCTATTACCTTATTTAGAATTTGAAAAATAGGTTTAATTTTATAAAATGTTGTGAAATTTAGATTAGGAATTTTAGGTCGGGCTAAAGGGTTTGTGTCTCTAAATAAAATGATTTTATCTAAAAATTCTTGTTTTACCTGTTTAAAAACTTCATTATCACAATTTAGATTTTCGGAATTATCATTTAGATTAGAAACTAAACTAGTGCTACAGGTTTGGTTAAATTGTTCATTTTGATAAATAGTATTTCCAACTGTTTTTTTAATATCTTGAATTTCTAATTCACTTATAAATTTTATTTTTATAATGACATTTCTTCTGTCAACAACATTTTGTTCAGTTAAATTTAGAGATGGGAATTTTGACGAAACAGCTAAATGAATTTTTTTTCTCCAATTCGGTAAAGGTATATCTAAACAATTATTTATTTCATAAAACGTAAGCATAATTTCCATATTCATTGGTTTAGACCATTTTATGCGTTTACAATTATTATTATGAATAGCGGCTTCCTGGTTAATAACAGAAGGCAAGCTTGGTGTAATATTTTCCATATCGGGTATTATAATTGTTTCCGTTTCATTGACAGATTCAGGTGTAAATGAAATGGAGGCACTGTCAAACTCCATTTCACTGTCAGGATTTATAATGCGCGAAAGGACATTTGCGCCAATATTTTTACTTGAACCACAACGCATGCTGTTTCTTCTTGTGAAGTCCATTTACAATTTAATACTTGATTAATTGTAAAAAGGATATTCAACTTTACAAGTGTAGAATTAATGTGTCAAGTCTAATGTGTCTACTATTATAATTATTGTTTTATTATTATTATTATTATTATTATTATTATTATTATTATTATTATTATTATTATTATTATTATTATTATTATTATTAGTAAGTAATGAAATATGAGAACATTTCGTTTTAGATATATTTCATCACCTGGGCACTTTTTCTTTTAACTACAATTGTTAGAACTTTTTAGTTTTGTTTAAAATAAAAGATGATTTTAACAACTTTTCATAAATGAAGTTATAAATAAGCAAAATAGTGTTTTGTATTGATTTGTATAGATAACAAAGTTACAAAATATGATGTAAAAATAATAATAATTAAGTATTTTAGGTATAAAGATGCATTCAAATTTGGCTAATAACTAAAATGTAAAATTACAGTAAAGCTAAGTATTTTTGTAATAGTAATGATATAAAATTATAGTAATAGTTCGCACAATATGGCGTCATAATGTACAAATGTAAAATTGTTTGGTGGATATAATAATGTACATAGAACACAAGGATGGGAACCTGCTGTTAAGTCAGTGTGACTTGGCTGGACCCTTAAATGTACCGTATTACTGAAATAAATCATTCATTCATTCATATATTATTATTATTATTATTATTATTATTATTATTATATATTGCGATAACTTCTCTGTATATTCTGGCGCTAGAACTGATAACCATAGTTTGTAATGACATTGACATTAAATGAAAAATAAGCTGTGGGATGTATTTTGTATTTGACACGTTTGCCACAATTTTCCTTGCAGTACTTGTTTTATCTCATAGTAATACTGGTTAAAAGAAAAGTGTTGTGGTTAAGCCTAATTTTATTCTAGCTTCAAAATACGTAAAACTATCAAAGATATATACTGAAATACGAACATTAGTTTATGCGATTTAAAAATGACCGCCGCCGTCACATTATAAGGATATGACAGGGTTTCCTTCGACGTAACATATTAAACGTAACCCTCTCAGTAAGAAGTACCTTTTTTGGTTATCTTGTGTAATTGATATTTGGTTTTCTACCTGATAGGTTTCAGTTACTAATTGCATTTATTACAAGATATCAACGGGCCAATATTTATATTTTGAATTTGCAAGTCCGGATTTCGTAATTGGCAATTGTGCAATTTTAGTGCCTCTTCACGGTTATAATATAACTTTCCTTCACATGATTTACAGTCACAACTCTCGATATAGAGAGTTTACACGATTAAAATTTTTGGTGTTTGTTTTTAAAAATTTTTTCTTTTTTTTCGAGTGAATTGTTATTAGTCCAGTCAAATAAGGATTCTTGATCGTAATAATTCAAAGTGAGCTGAATTTTGGTGTACACCTTTATTTAGTGTTTTCAAACAACATCCGAAAAGTACCGTTGATTTGACCTTGAGCTTGGCGAGTTATAAGGCACAGATGTGTCAAAAATTTGGTTTTTTGCTTATATCTTCTTTTCTATTGACTTTAGGTATAGGATACTCTACAGAGAAATTGACGGGCATAAAATTTTCTACAAAAAAGTATTCTAGTAGTTGTTTGTAAGGCCGACCGTTTTAGCGTAATTTAGGTGTTAAAAGTGTGTGTCCAATACGAAGTACCCTATTCCACACCACCTTTGAGGTTGAGTACGAGGCGCGTTTTTTTTTAATGTGGTATCCCCTTTCAGGCCTAATCCACGGTCTCAGTCGGTAAGAATGTCTTCTGAATAATTCTTAAAACAGTCAAAATAGAGTTATGTTAAGCTTCTTCTTCTTCTATGTCGCGTTGTTCCAGATAATCCGTAGAAAATGTCTCTAATGGATTTTCATTCTCTCCTTCATCAACTTGGTTTTCTACGATATCTTCAATTGGCAAATAAAGTATTCGAGACTTGCTATATGTTTCATCCTTAGTTCGACACTCCATAAACCCACGCCATCCTGGTACTCGAGGTAAGTTTTTTCATTTCCCACACATCCACAGTACATCAGTTTTTCTAAGCATGGACATAGTTGTCACTTCATTACAATCCAAGTTTTCTACTATAACTTTTTTCAATCCCTGTACGCCGTGATTTTCATATGTTTCTATTCCAACCTGCTATTTCTTTTGCAGATCGCATTTTTGTAAATGTTGGCATGAGTTCATCCACGTGAACTTTTTATCATGCGGAGTTATTATTTGAATGATTTCCATAGAATGAAAAGTATTCAAACCGTTGATCGTGGCCATATATAAATCAGCATTGTCGCAAACGTATTGGACAAAACACCCTTGCTCTGGTGGAGAAATGGACGGCTGAGGTCGGAATGCATCATTGTAGGATGCACATACGCCTAAACACAATAGAATATATATTAAACGCTTTGATGCGAATTGTTTGTGCAAATAAACCGAAATTCCAAGCTGTAAAGAATACATGAACGGCCTAGGACGGGCCGCAGCCATGATAGAATGGCTGATAGCCGTACAAATCTTTTTCAGTGACTCTAATTCACCTTTTCTATTCATTAAAATAATTTGCTCAAGAAAAAACAATAAGCTGTGAGGAATTGAATTATTAATGTGATCGAACACAGTTGCACTTATGAGTGTTGTAAACTTGGGTTCGTATGTCCTGGCGAAGAATTGTTGCTACTGCTTCCAAAACCCTAAATCTCTCATCTTATTTGTTTTCTTTTTTCGAATAATACCAAACTTTGTTCAAAATGTTATAACTAGTATCACGACAACCTATGATACATTGTTCGGCTTGTTTCGTTGTAATTATAATTCTGTTTCGGTATCTTTCTCCAAATTTTTTTTTATTGTTTTGTCGTCTGGGATGTTATTTGTTAATGCTCCTTTTAATTCGGTTAAAGTAAACTGACAATTATCATTATTTTCGATTTAGGAAGATATTTCTTCCATAGCTGTTATAACATCACCATCTATGGGGCAACCTATTTTATGGTCGGTGATTGGTTCACAGAATTTCACGAAGCAATTATTATATTTCGAAAATAATTCGTTGCTTGATTTCCTTTGCCATCTCGTCTTCTCGCTTCATTATTAAATCTAGAATTATATCCCGAAAGCCAAACGTTGTGACGTGTCTGATGATTATACGCCTTTCTTTAGGCTTCTATTTTTCCAAATTTTCATCAGCTTCACTTCCGCAAATAAGACAATATTTTCTAAAATCGAAAGCTGACTGATTTGACCGCATCTTTGCTTTGGGGGCTGATTTTAGATGTGCTGGCCGCATTCTCTGCTTCCCTTTTTCGTTTAAAAGCAATTATAGTACTCTTGCGGACGTAATTCCGGCGACATTCGACGACAGTTGTTATCGAATTCACACCATTCAAAAAATCTACCTTCCCATCACCTTTGTCGATACGGGCTTTTAATGTTGTTAAACCACGCTCAACTTCCATTGTCGCCCCATTTTCAAGCGATTCGTTGTAAATGCAGCAAACGCCATCCATTTCGGCTTGTATTAACTTACGCGCTGACAAAAACGCGTCCTTCTTGCACAGAACCGATTCAATACTAACGCGCTAAACAGGTTTCAGGCACACTCTACAGGCTAGGCCTGAACACACTAGAACAAGACCGGAGGGCAGGTAGAAACCCTTCGCTCGTCCCTTGATGCCGAATACGAGCAGGACGACGGAGCTGTTACCTGCCAAGCGATTTCTTTGAAATATTTTGTTTTGGAAACATTGTCGTTTTAATATTGTACGAAAAGGACCCTTTTATTCAGCTCATTTCAGACCTCAAATTGGTTGTGGAATTCGGTGTTTCTGTAGATTTATCCTTCAAATCAAGGTTTACAGCGAATTTTCGCAGAAACTGTGGGTCCTACAAAAAAACTACTAGAATACTTTTTTGTATAGAATTTTATGGCCTTCAATTTCTTGAAAAACGAAATTTTTGACACATCTGCGCCCTATAACTCGAGAAACTCAAGGTCAAATCAAGAGTACTTTTCGGATACTGTTGGAAACACTAAATAAAGGTGTACACCAAAATTCAGCTCACTTTGAATTATTACAAAAGTTTTCTGTAAATTCGTCTAATTTAACTGGACTATTTTTCTAATTATTAGTATTTATAAATAGTGCTCGGCAATTGATCTGGTACCTGAGAATCGGTCTGTTGTTGCCATAAGTTGGAGATAGCGGTCCTGCACCTCATTTGTTCTTCTTCGCCCCCCGATTCCTCTTCTGAGGCGTTCCTGACTCTCCCTAGTCCATGCTTGATAACAGCGCATGCTGGCGGTTTGGTTCCGGTTAAGGCAATTTGCTATTCCTCTAAAAGAAAAACCCCCTTCGCGCAAACCTACAGTACGACCTATGTCGAATTCGCTTAATTGGCGATAATTTCCACTTTGGCGCAATCTAGGCATGATCACACCCTCAAAGCAAATAATCACAAGCAAAAACAATAAAAAACTAAACACAATCTGCCAGATAAGCCATTACCACTTGATCCATATGAATGAAATTTTAATGAATTGCTACCTTTTAGTAGCTAAACATTTCTGTCAAGTTTGGTCAAAAAATTCCTACCCCTTCTTAGTGTTGCAATTTCCATGTCACTAAGTATAGTTCTAGTTGTTTAAAATGACTCGCTATCAAAAACAAAAATTTTACTATTTCTCTTTAGCACTATAATTAATAAAACTACAAAATATATACAAGTTAAAATAAATGATAAATATGCCTTCTTTTAATAAATACTGCCTCATGTATGAACTTATTATAGAATTAAGTTTTATTTTAATTAACAAAACAAAAAGTTCCAGAAACAGTATTCAATGAATAAAATATACAATTAATGCATCCAGTTAGAATTTTTAGCTTCCTTTCAAAATAAGTAAAACATAAGTAAATGAATTTTTGAGCAACTGATGTTAATAATAAAGTTTCCTTAATTAATTTTTATTAAATAAGATATCCTTGAAATAATGCAAAAAAGCACACAATGCATTATAAAATATAATGTTTCATGTAAAATTTTATTGATATTATTATTTAAAGAAACTTTTAAACAAAATGTAAGAGCATGTCACTATGCATTAAACTGTAATTTGGATATTAGAAAAATGGGGAAACAATTTGAAATAACAGGGAAATTACAGTTATTTGATGGAGTTTTGAACTTTATTTGAAGTTCTAGTCTAGTAGATTATTAATATTAGTGAACAGGCGCTGTACATTTTTACAATTGCCTTTTAAAATACAAAACGGAAACTTAAGAAGTTCGAATACATTGTTTAAAACACAATATAAATTTAATTGAAACTTATATTTGATAATGCCGTGAAAAGTGGGATATTTAGTTATAAAAATTTATTAGAAAACAACTTTGGATACAATCAATCCAGCAATACCTTAAAGGATTAGATTTAGTTAATTTTAAAAATCTATTATAGAAAAATGTTCATTAGTCTAAGCCACTAGATGACCCTTAAAATCCAATTTTTTGCTCAAACCAGGCCAGACCCTGATCAAGTCCTGTCTTCAAGCCTCCTTACTGAATACAATTTTTTGTAGGACGGGCGAAGGCTACAGCTGTAAATTAAGTTAGAAAAACAATTCACCGGGGGCCAAATTAGGGGCTAAGTTCACACTTGTCTTAAATAAGGTTAAGGTTCCATACCATTTGGCCTGGGAGCGAAGGCCCGAAACCAAGTTGCGAAGCCTAACGTGTCTTACGAGAACTCCTTATTAGAAATACAACGTTTTTGTATAGGTGAAAGATATCCAATAGCATATGGAACCTTTTAAAGCAATAGAATCCGATAATTTTAATAATAATATCTTTTTAATTACGCAATTTTCAACATTGTATGCGGTGTAAACGTTTGCCTAACTCTAGGCGACTGCCTTAATTTAGAAAAGGACTTTAATTAGATGACCAATAAAATAACCCAAGACCAACTCCAGGTCCACCCAGGGAAACCCCTCACTGAGCATGTCAAAAGGCTCTAATTAGGTTGATCGAAAAAAAATTACTAGAAAATAACGTTCTTACACTTGAAAATTAGTTAAAAAACATGTCCTAACGCAGGGATAAAAAAATTAGTTGAAAGGGTTGAAAAACCGCTCCAGTGGGTGTTAAAAATTAGGATGAAAAAGGTCCGAAATAAACCATAAAAAAAGGGTGAAAATATGGTTTCCGGGGCATAAAAAAGTGAACGGTGGGTTTTCCCCTCCAAGATGAGGGCAATGTTGTCTGTTACTCCAATGTCGGCAATGTTGCTAACTTCTTTATCAATGTCTTTATAAATTGATTATAACGTTTCGTCGGGGAAGTGATCCTAAAGCATTGCCTGTTTGGTAAGCCTTGTATCGGTAAACTGATCATTCGCGTTTAAGGTGGAATAGTACTTAAAACTGTTTTATAAGGACGTGTTTTAAAGTACGAGTACAAATTTATAAACAAGCCGTAGCGGTAAATTCCTTTATTGAAACGAGTTCTTTACTACTTTTCCTTTATTTTGGTTTTCATAAAAATTTGAGACAAAAGTAATTTATCTATTTACCTTATTTATGGAATTTTATACTGTATTGCATAAGGTTAGCAACATTGGTTTTACCCAAAAATAAAGATGGCGCCAAGGTCGCTACACATGTGTTTAAATTAACCGTAAATTCACATTGGCTTGCTCCTTATAACCTACTATCTTTATGTGTGGAACATAAAAATAATTACTCCAAAATTTAACTTTTGAAATAAAGACACTCAACATGTTAATTGCCTACAAGCAAAATAAAACTCCATCACTTACGTACATCTTTATTAAATTTTTGCCCCAAGCCTTCTGGCATTGATCTGTAGTGTTCTGAACCCTTCCCAGTATGGTGCCTTTCGTCCTTAATAAGGTACCGTGAAACTAATTAATTGTTGCAAATAATTACATTTCTAATTTTAAGCACACACCAACGCTGTAATTGATTCTTATCAGATTTTTAATCCGCGTACAACAATTTAGCTTACTCTTGTACCAATCGCTGGTTTAAATTCCATTGGTTTTCTTAAGGTTAGATGTGCTCTGGTTGTTTCAGTACTCAGTCATTTGTGGTTGTATTCTGAGCTTAAACATTTCCTGACAAATTTTTAATTCTTAATATGGAGTTCAATAATGACGCTTTCTTCTGCTTAGGTAAAGTAGTTAATTACCAAACGTTCCATTAAATACAAGCCTGCCTTGTGAACTCTTCTTTGTATCTTTTTAAAGATTTGTCAGTGCGTCTTAAGGAATTGGTATATTGTTGTTACTTTATTGGTCGTTTTTTTTCAAATCCCTTGTCCACAATATTTTAAAAATCGATAAGCTAATATTTACTTGTAATTTTAATCGTTTAAACGTAAGGTATAAATTGGCCAAATTACTTGAAAAAATTAAAACCTTTAATTATGGTTCTTCTCCTTTTATAATTTTTGGGCGAGGTTATACAATTGGTTATTAGCGAATTTAGAAGTAATTTTATAATTCTTTAATTTTATGGAGGTTATTAATAGTATTAATAGTGGTAACGACAATCAACCAACTTTCTAAGTTTTGTACAAAAGTGATAAACGCTATTTACATCGCCCCTTTTGGATCGCCAGCGTTTAAATGGACCCTGTAAATTTATTTTTGTCAAGTTAGTGTTGCAACTGAACATATCATGTCCATAGAATAAATCTCCTATTACTAAATTAAATTTTCTGTAATGGAAAGACCCGTTAACAGTTCTGAATGAATTTGTATAGAACGCCAAAATTTATCTAATTACAGTTGAGGGTCTTTATCTTAAAGGTAGTACCCATCTTCCTCCAAGTTCCACTTCCTTCGGATGATACTTTCGTTTAATTAGTAATTACGCCATTCTTCCTTAGTTAATTGTCAATTCCTTTTAAACTAAAAAAAATTTTGAAAATTAATTTTTTATTTTTAAATTACTGCCATTTTCCAAAGATCCTAAATTAGATTTTAAGGTACTTTATTTTAATTCTTCAGAATACTCACAATTTTCTGAATAATTACGTTATACCATTCAAATACGGTTTTAAAATATCATTCATGCATGAATAATATTATTATAGTGTCTAAGATTGTAAATTTATTAAATAACACTACCATAACCAGGAAATGAAGAAATAGTTTACTTCAACAATTGCTTAAATAATTTATTTCCGAAACAAATTTAATAAAATGAATTAAAATTGGATATGCCTCGCATATAAGATGTCTCCATGCAAAATCTCATGTTATACGCACAACGCGTCGCATTACCCTCCAATTCCGAAATACAAAAATATAACAAACAAATACTTACTGAATGCTATTGCCAATATTCAAACTTTTTTCACAACGAAAATGTAAAAGTTGTGTCATGAGTTATATAAGAACTTTAGTTTATAAATTTTTTTAATCAACAGTTGTATTGGTATCGTACTATTTTGTTTGAATTAGAAAATACGTCAGTACCACTAGAATTTTATCTTAACTCATAGATATTAGAACATTTAAATTCACAGATGCGTTAATTTGTTGTCTAACTCAGGTTATATCAAAACAGATAAATTGCAGTATCGAGTATTTTAAAGCAATATAATGTATAACAAAAAGAAAGAAATAAAAGCTACTTTGTTGCAAAAATTGAATCGATCAGCACACTTATTCGATGTTATTTTCGCCAGAAGGCTGTTTAAAAACATTTTATTGCTTAATCAAATAGGGACGATTATTATTTTCATCAAAAATAATCAAGTTGTATCGAATTCAAAGAATTTCTTTAGACAAGAATGAGGAAGTTTTAAAGGTGACGAAAACAAATTAACCGTTTTTAAGATTATTCGATTTGTGGTAATACTCCCCTGCCGGAGTTCCTTGGAATCCTTGCAGCGTTACTTGAAAAGGGCTTTTAGCCAGTAGTTATTAAAAGAATAATTCTTATTTTTCAATCTTAAATTATTCATTCTTCTTTATCAAAGAATGATTTATTAAATATACCTTTTCATTATTACCTTGTAAGCATAAAGTAAAATTAACGCACATATTTTTATACCCAAAACAAATTATTTTATTTATAAGTAGATAATAGGTGTTGTTCTTTTATGTTTCTTATAAATATTTTATTAAGATAGACAAAAAGTAATATGGTTCCTTTGTCTTTTGGGGTTAATTAAGATCCAATAGTCATAATCAAGAATTCTACGTTTCTGTCAATTAGAAATTAAAAAATGCATTTTAAAATTGCTTTTTATTTTAAATGTATCGACAAACTGTTAAAACATTTTAGACATTTTTAAGTAGAATCTTGTTAGTAATTCACCATTTTAATTTACCTCCTAATTTAAAAAGACAGCCATAAAGTTGTATTTTTTATGGAACCATGTTGGCTATTGACATTTTAAATTGACATTTTTTGTCTTTTAAATTATCACCTCTATGCTATTTTTTAATTAATTGTTTTTGTTTTTCTTAATTGGTATATTTTTAAGGTAACGTTGGCTTAGAAAACCAGTATGTTGAATGGTATTTACTCGATTCTTCAAATAAGTTTTTTGTAATGTTGTTTTGTGGAACGATAAAAATTATAAAATCTAAAGTTGAATTAAATTATCGAAAACCTCAAATGCAAATTGAATGAAATGAAATAACTCTCAAAATTTGAAATCTATGCTCAATTTTTATACGATGTCATTTAATTCTGTCTCGTATCAATCTCCCTAAATCTCTATTTTTCAAACTGTTGCGCCTCTTTGGATGCAGACTTCGCATCATCTTCTTTGAATTTATGGTATATATAGATAACGGTGTTAATTGTGTAAAATCCGCTGCACTTTCTTTTAACTCTTTTCAGTATTATTAGTTCTTTGTATTAGTTTTTAAAAAATAAAATTGGGCCAAGTCGGTGAACGGCAGGACAAATTGGTGCTGTCTTCCCATCCAGATATTGGAAACGTAATTTAAGTGTCTAATTGGAATTATGTGGGGCCGTTTGTTAAATATGAATTGTTCTTAGAATTTGAATGTAGAATTCAGTATTTCATGGTTTACGTTCTTATACATGTGATAACAAACGTCCGTTTTAATGAGCCCCATTTTTCAATTTCTTTGTTCTGCGGAAACTTACTGAGCTTAGTATCTGCCAGTAAGGTAAATTGGATTATTAAAATCCATCTATGTTGGTCTGCCTGACATGCTGAGTTAATAATTAATTTTTGGCACTGACTTTTTACCAGTTAATTATTCAGTAGCCCTTTCTGTGTCGATAGTAAAAATGTTCTTTCGAATCTTGAATGGTTATTTGTGTTTCTTTAAACTTTCTTTGCGAAGGACAGCCTAGATTCCATTTGTCTGATAAGTCTTGGCTCTGTTGATTGTTAAGACACCATGAATTTTTCAAATTTTTTAAAGTAAGCTTTTGCTGGGATTTTAAAAGAATTAATTAAATTTTCAGTAACGAAAAATTAATTAAGTATATTTTTGAGGCTCAAAATTTACTTCTATTAATTAATGTTCAAAAATTATTTTGTATTTGGTACTGCCCAGGAAAATTTTTAATATAATTTAGCAATCTTATCCTTCGGATAATTGAACATTTAAATGCAAATATTTCGAATTGTATAATTGGGCATTAATAACAAATTCCAGATCACTTAGTTCCATTTAATTTTAATTTATTATTTGACATATAGGTATCTTTTTTATTAAATTATCCAGCCTCTTGCTACTGGTATTTAATATAAAACTAAATAAGAAAAACTTTAAAAATAAAATTAATTATTAAAAGCATAGAAATACAACTTTATGTCTACTGTTTAATTAAGGGGTATTAAAATTGTGCGCTAACATTACTTAAATGTTAAGAATGTTTTCTTTTCCAAATTTGAAATAAAAAGATTCAATTTTTAAAACCCATTTTTAATTTTGGAATTCCAATAAGGTTAGAATTCTTATTATGAAATTGAAGTATAATCCTTTTTCACCTTCCAATTGCCTTTATAATTTACAATTTTGCCCAATTTCCCAAGCCACCTAATTCTGGGTTTTTGGTCCATTCTATTTATTTTAGTTTCGGGTTTCTTTTTCTTTTCTTTGTCGGGCTTTGTCTTGGGTTGGTTCTTTCTTGTTTTTTTCTTTTTTGTTTGTTTCTTGTCTTTGTTTTTTTTTTTTTGGTTTTGGTTTTGTCTTTTCTGTTGTCCCTTTGTTTTTCTTTTCTTGTTTTTTCTTTTCTTTCGGTTTGGTTTTTTGTTTTCTGGGTTTCTTTTTTGGTTTTCCTTTCTTTTTTGTTGCTGGGTTTTTGTTTTTTGGGTTCATTGTTTTCTCTTTGGTTTTGTTTTTTGTTGGGTTTGGTTTGGTTTGCGGCTGGGTTGGTGTCTTTTGGGTTTTTCTGGTTTTCTGTTTTCCTCTTCCATTGGGTTTGGTTTCTTTTTGGGGTTTCCGTGTCGGTTTGGTTTTTGTTCTTTTTTGTTTCTTTGTTTTTTTGGTTTTTTTTTTTTTTTTTTTGGTTTTTTGTTTTTTTGTTTGGTTTTTGGTGGTTTGGGGGTTTGGTTTTTTTTTTGGTTTGGGTTTTTTTTTTTTTTCGTTGGCTTTTCTTTTTGGTTTGGGTTTTTTGGTTCTTTTTTTGTTTGGGTTTTTGGGTTTTTCGGGGTTGGGTGTTTTTTTTGGGTTTTTTTTGTTCCTTTTAATTTTTGCTCCCAGGGCGCAGACCCTGATACAAGTCCTGTCTTACAAGAACCTCCTTACTAGAATACAATTTTTTGTAGGACGGGCGAAGGCCTACAGCTGTAAGATTAAGTTAGAACCACATACAATTGCACCAAGGGGGCCACAATAGGGGGCTAAGTTCTACACTTGTCTTATAAGGTTAGGTTCCCATACCATCTCCGGCCTGGGAGCGAAGGCCCGAGAACAAGTTGCGAAGCCCTACACGTGTCTTACGAGAACCTTCTTATTAGAAATACAACGTTTTCTCGTATAGGTGAAAGATCATCCAATAGCATATGACCATTTTAAAGCAATAGAATCGATAATTTTAATAATAATATCTTATTAATTACGCAATTTCCAACATTGTATGCGTGTACGTTTGCCTAACCTCTAGGGGCACTGCTCTTAATATAGCCAAAAGGACTTTAATTAGATGACCATCAAAATAACCCTAAGACCAACTCCAGGTCCAGCCCCAGGGCCAACCCAGCCCCTCACGTGAGCATGTGCAAAAAAGGCTCTAATTAGGGTTGACCCCTCGAAAAGAAACCATAGCGTAGAAAATACGGTCTCACACGGGGGTGTGTAAAAAATTAGGGGTAAAAAAACATGTCCTACACGCGAGGGAGTAAAAATAATTAGGGTTGAAAAGGGTTGAAAATACGGTCTCACACGTGGGTGTGTAAAAATTAGGGATGAAAAAGGCCTCCGGAAATAAACCATAAAAAATAAGGGTGAAAAATATGGTCTCCCACGTGGGCATATAAAAAAAGTGAACGGTGGGTTTTCCCCAGAAAATCCAAGATGGCGGCGCAAGTGTCTGTCTGTTACTCACATGATACGGCCAATGTTGCTAACTTCTTTATACAACTGTATTTATAAATTGATTATGAACAATGTATAAATCGTCGGGGACGGTGGATCCTAGGAAGCATTGCCGTGGTTTGGTAAGCCTTGTATCGGATAAAACTGAATCATTCGCAGGTTTAAGGTGGAATAGTACATTAAAAGACTAGTTTTATAAGACGTGTTTTAATAGTACGAGTACAAATTTATAAAACAAGCTGCTCAGCGGTGAGTTCTTTAATGAAACGAGTGTCTTGCACTACTTTTCCTATTTTGCGTATTTACCATAAAAAATTTGAGACAAAGTAATTGTATCTATTACCTTATATGGCAATTTTCATACTGTATTGCATATAGGTTAGCAACATTGGTTTTACCCAGAAAATCCAAGATGGCGGCGCAAGTGTCTGTCTACTACTCATGTGTTATAAATTAACCGTCCAAGTTCACACATTGAGCTGCTCTTTCTTATAACCTACTATGCTTTATGTGTGGAACATAAAAAAATAATTACTCCAAAAGTTTAACTTTTGAAACATAATGCACACTCAACATGTAATGCGCTACAAGCAAAACTAAAACCTCCATCACTATACGTACATCTTATTATTTTTGCGCCCAAGAACCTAACTGAGATAAACATGTGAGTGCTGTAGTTGTTGCTCACAGAACCCTCCCAGTATGGGTGTTCCTTTCAAGTCCTTCAATAGGTACGTGACTAGATTAGTTATGTGTTGCAAATATACTTTTACATTTACTAATTTTAAGCACACACCAACGCTGTAATGATTCTTATCAGATGTTTTAATCCGCGTACAAGCAATTAGCTTACTGCTTGTACCTACATCGCTGGGTTTCATTCCATTGGTTCTAAGGTTATGATTATGGTGCTCTGTTGTTCTAGTACGTCAGTCTATTTGTGGTTGTATCGTGAGCCAAACATCCTGTACAATGATTTTGTTAAGGGTTCTAATATGGAGTTCAATAATGACCGCGTTTCATCGTGCTGTAGGTAAAGTAGTTAATTATGCCATAACGTTCCATTAATATAGCAAGCCTGCCTTGTGGAACTCTTCTTTGTATCTGTTTGTAGATTTGTCAGTGTCTGCCCTTGCTTAAGGATTGCGTATATTGCCTTGGTTACTTATTGGTCTCGTTTTATTTTCAATCCCTTGGTCCACAATATTTTGAGAAAGTCGATAACCGCTAATATTTACTTGTAATCTTTAATCCGTTTAGCGTAAGGTATAAATTCGGCCAAATCTACTTGACAAATTAAAACCTTTAATTATGGTTCTTCTCCTTTTATAATTGGTTTGGGCGAGGTTATACAATTGGTTGATGAGTTCGAATTTAGAAGTAATTTTTCTATAATTCCTTTAATTTTATGGAGGTTATATTATAGTACTCGAATAGTGGTTAAGCGACCATCACCAACTATTCTAATTGTTTCTGTACAAAAGATACGATAAACGCTATTTATCGCATCGCCCCCTTTTTTAGGATCGCACAGCAGTGTTAAATGGTATCCCTGTAAATTTATTTTTGTCGACAGTTAGTGTTGCAACGTGAAGGCATCATCATGTCCGATAGAATAAGCTTAATCTCCTATTATCTAAATTTAAATTGTCCTCTGTAATGGAAAGACCCGTTCGCAACAGTTTCTTGAATTGCACATTTGTATGAGAACGTCCAAATTTATCTAACTTACAGTGTGACGGGATCTTTATACTAAATGGTAGTACCCATCTCCTCCAGTTCCCCACTTCCTCCGCGATTGGTACTGTATCGTTTACCATTCCAGTATTACCGGCCATTCTTCCTTAGATTAATTGTCATTCCGTTTGTAAACTAAAATTAAAATTTTAGCAAATATTAATTTTTCTAGTTTTATATTGACTGCCATTTTCCAAAAGATCCTAAATTAGTATTTTCAAGGGTACTTTACTTTATTCTTGCAGAATACTCACGATTTTTCTGAATAATTACGTTATACCAGTATCACACATACGGATTTAAAATATCATTCATGCATGGAATAATATTATTATAGTAGTCTAAGAATGTGAAATTTGGATTTGAAATATTACACTACCATAACAGGCAAATGCCAGCTAAATGCAGTTTACTTCAACCAATTGCTTGATAATCTTATTTCCGCACAAATTTAATAAAATGCAATTTAATGTGGATATGTCCTCGCGTATACAGATGCTCTCGCACCTGCAAACGCTCATGCTTGCGTACGCACGAACGCCGCTAGCATCCACCCTCCCATTCCCAAAAACAAACACATGATAACAAACAAAATTACTTACTGAAGTGCATATTGCCAATATCCACTACAAACTTCTTTTCACAACGAAAATGTAAACAGTCTGCTGTCACATGACATTATATAAGAACTCTCTAGTTTATAAATTTGTATTTATCAACATCGTTGTATCGGTATCGGTACGTATTTTGTTTGAAGTCTCAGAATATGTCAGTACCACTAGTTAACTTTTAATCTAAACTCATAGATATATGAACATTTAAATTCACAGATACGTTTAATTTGTTGTCTAACTGCAGGTTATATCACAAACAGATAAATACAGGTATACGAGTATTAAAAGCAATATAATGTATACACAAAGTTAAGAAAGAGAATAAAAAGCTACGTATTGTGCAAAAATTGAATACGGATATGGCAGCATCACTTATTTCGATGTTATTTTTCGCACAGAAGCTGTTTAAAAACATTTTATTACTTAATCAAATAGGGACGATATTACTTCATCAAAAAATAATGCAATGTATGTATCGAATTCAAAGAAACTCTTTAGACAAGAGGATGAGGAAGTTATTAAAGGTGACGAAAACAAATGTCAACCGTTTATAAGATTATTGACAAGAATTGTGGTAAGGCAATATTAACTCCCCCTGCCGAGAGTTCCTGGAATCCTGCAGCGTTACTTGAAAAGGCGACTTGTAGCAGTAGTATTAAGTTATAAATCTTAGTTTTGTCAATCTTAACAGTATTCATTCTTCTTTATCAAAGAATAGATTTATAAAATATACCCTTTTCATTATACATGTAAGCATTATACCGTATAAATTAACGCACATGTATTTTTTATACCCCAAAAACGAAATTATTTTATTTTATAAGTAGAGTAGAGTAGAGTAGAGTGGTTCATTTTCGATGTTTTCTTATAGGAAGTACCCTTTCTATTACAGATAGACAAAAAGTAATATGGGTTCCTTGTGCTCGATTTTGGTGTTAATTAAGATCCAATAGTCATAATCAAGATATCTCTGACCGTTACTGTGCAATTAGCCAAACTTAAAAAAATGGCGATTTTGAAAAACTTGAATAACTTTTTTATTTTTAAATGTATCGACAAACTGTTAAAACATTCTTAAGACACTTTTTTAAGTAGAATCTGTTAGTACATTCACATTTTTAATACCTCCGTAATTTAAAAAGACATGACATAAAGTTGTATTTTTTATATGGAAACCATAGTTGGCTATGACATTTTTAAATGACATTTTTTTGTGCTTTTTAAAAATATATAACACCTCTATGCTATTTTTCTAATTAATTGAATTTTTTAAGTTTTTCTTAATTGGTATATTTATTAAAGGTAACAGTTGGCTTAGAAAACCAGATATGAAATTGAATGAAGATATTCTACTCAAAAAAGAATTCAAATTCAAATAAGTTTAATTGTAATGTTGTTCTTGTGGAACGATAACAAATTATAAAATCTAAAGATTGAATATAAAATTATCAGAAAACCTCAAATGCAAATTGAAATGAAATGAAAATAAACATCATCAAAAATTATGAAAATCTAATAGCAAATCAATTTTTATACGTATGTAAACATCTAATTCTGTAAACGTACAGAAATATCAATATAAAAATCACACTAAATCTACAAATATTTTTCAAACTGTGCGCCCTCTTTTTGGATGCAGACTTCGCATCATCTTCTAATTGAATTTATAGAGTTATATATAGATAACGGTGTTAATTGTGTAAAATCCACATGAACACTTTCATTTAACTCATTTACAGTATTATTAGTTCTTTTGTATATAATGTTTTTCAAAAAAAACCACATAAAGAAATATAGAGGCCAAAGATCGGGTGAACGAGCAGGCCACAAAATTGGTGCTGTCCTTCCCATCCAGATATTAGGAAAACGTAAATTTAAGTAGTCACTAACTACATGGGAATTATGTGCGGGAGCTCCGTCTTGTTGAAATATGACATTGCAATACTCTCTAGAAATCCCTCCAAATGAATTCGTAGAATATCGAGATATTTCATTGAGTTTAACGTTCCTTCATACATGTGATAACAAAAACGTCCGTTTTTAATGCAGCCCCACACATTTATTCCAAATTTCTCTTGTCTCATGCGGACAACACTTACATGAGCGTTAGTATCTGCCCAGTAAGGTAAATTGTGATTATTAAAAATACCATTACTACTGATATGCGTCTCGCCTGACCATGCAATAGAGTTTGAATAATTAGGTATATTTTGGCACTGACTTATTTACCAGTTACATTATTCAGTACGCCGCCTTCTGTCGTCGATAGTCAAAAAATGTTCTTTCCGAAATCTATAGCAATGGTATTTGTGTTTCTTTAAAACTCGTTTGCGACGAGACACGCCTAGATTAACCATTTGTCTAGATGAAGTCGTTGGCTCTGCTTCGACTTGTCCTAAGACGACCATTGAATTTTCTTCACAATTTCGTTTAAAGTAAGCTTTTCGCCTGGGATTTTAAAAGAACCGAATTCAATTAAATTTTTCAGTAACGAAAAATTAATTAAGATATTGTTTTGAGGCTAGCAAATATTTTTACTTCTATTAACTATATCGTTCAAAAATATTTGTATTTGGCTACTGCCTTTCAGGAAAATTTTGTAAATATAATTCCGATGCCACATTCTTATCACCTTCGGATAATATGAAACACTTTAACATGCAAAATATTTCTGAATTTGTATAATTGGGCTTGTTAATAACTAAATTCCAAGATCACTTAGTTGCACACTTCTAATTTTTAATTTATTATTTGACATATAGGTATCATTCGTTTTTACTTAAATATCTCAGCCTCCTATGCCTACTGTGTATTCTTAATATAAAACGTAAATAAGAAAAACTTAAAAAATAAATTAATTATTAAAATAGCATAGAAGTGTTATATATTTTTGAAAAACACAAAAAAATGGCATTAAAAAATGTCATAACCAACTGTGGTTTCCATATAAAAAAATACAACTTTATGTCATATCTGTTTAAATTAAGGAGGTATTAAAAAATGTGGTGCGCTAACGGATTCTACTTAAAAAGTGCCTTAAGAATATTTTTACAGTTTCTCGATACATTTAGAAATAAAGAAGTTATTCAAGTTTTTCAAAATCGCCATTTTTTCAATTTTGGCTAATTGCACAATAACGGTTAGAGATATCTTGATTATGAAAGTATAGAAGCTTATGCAATCGACTTTTTTTTCACTCTCGCTAATTCGACCTATTAGCTAGATTTACAACTTTTGCCCAAGTTTCGCCAAGCTCAGCCATAATGTCGTGTGTGTGTCTGCGTGCCTACGTATCTATGTGTGTATGTGTGTATGTGTGTCTGTGTGTCTGTGTGTCTGTGTGTCTGTGTGTCTGTATGTCTGTGTGTCTGTGTGTCTGTGTGTCTGTCTGTCTGTGTGTCTGTGTGTCTGTGTGTCTGTGTGTCTGTGTGTCTGTGTGTCTGTGTGTCTGTGTGTCTGTGTGTCTGGTGTCTTGTGTCTGTGTGTCTGTGTGTTGTGTGTCTTGTGTTGTCTGTGTGTCTGTGTGTCTGTGTGTCTGTGTGTCTGTGTGTCTGTGTGTCTGTGTGTCTGTGTGTCTGTTGTCTGTGTGTCTGGGTGTCTGCGTGTCTGCGTGTCTGGTGTCTGCGTTCTGCGTGTCTGCGTGTCTGCGTGTCTGCGTGTCTGCGTGTTGTGTCTGTGTGTCTTGTGTCTGCGTGTCTGCGTGTCTGGTGTCTGCGTGTCTGCGTGTCTGCGTGTCTGCGTGTCTGCGTGTCTGCGTGTCTGCGTGTCTGCGTGTCTGCGTGTCGGTGTCTGCGTGTCTGGTGTTCTGTTGTGTCTGTGTGTCTGTGTGTCTGGGTGTCTGCGTGTCTGCGTGTCTGCGTGTCTGCGTGTCTGCGTTCGGTCTCTGCGTTCTGCGTTCTGCGTGTCTGCGTGTTCGTGTCGTGTCTGCGTTCTGCGTGTCGGTGTCTGCGTGTCTGCGTGTCTGCGTGTCTGGTGTCTGCGTGTTGCGTGTCTGCGTGTCTGCGTGTCTGCGTGTCTGCGTGTCTGCGTGTCTGCGTTCTGCGTGTCTGCGTGTCTGCGTGTCTGCGTGTCTGCGTGTCTGCGTGTCTGGTGTCTGTGTTCTGTGTCTGGGTGTCTGCGTGTCTGCGTGTCTGCGTGTCTGCGTGTCTGCGTGTTCGCGTGTCTGCGTGTCTGCGTGTCTGCGTGTCTGCGTGTCTGGTGTCTGGTGTCTGGTGTCTGTGTTCTGGGTGTCTGGTGTCTGGTGTCTGGTGTCTGCGTGTCTGCGTGTTGGTGTCTGCGTTCTGCGTGTCTGCGTTCTGTCTGCGTGTCTGCGTGTCTGTGTCTGGTGTCTGCGTGTCTGGTGTCTGCGTGTCTGCGTGTCTGCGTGTCTGCGTGTCTGCGTGTCTGCGTGTCTGCGTGTCTGCGTTCTGCGGTTGGTGTCTGCGTGTCTGCGTGTCTGGTGTCTGCGTGTCTGCGTGTCTGCGTGTTGCGTGTCTGCGTGTCTGCGTGTCTGCGTGTCTGCGTGTCTGCGTGTCTGCGTGTCGGTTCTGTGTGTCTGTGTGTCTGTGTTCTGTGTCTGTGTGTCTGGGTGTCTGGGTGTCTGCGTGTCTGCGTGTCTGCGTGTCTGCGTGTCTGTTGTCTGGTGTCTGCGTGTCTGCGTGTCTGCGTGTCTGCGTGTCTGCGTGTCTGCGTGTCTGCTGTCTGTGTCTGCGTGTCTGTGTCTGCGTGTCTGCGTGTCTGCGTGTCTGCGTGTCTGCGTGTCTGCGTGTCTGGTGTCTGCGTGTCTGCGTGTCTGGTGTCTGCGTGTCTGCGTGTCTGCGTGTCTGCGTGTTGCTGCGTGTCTGCGTGTCTGCGTGTCTGCGTGTCTGGTGTCTGCGTGTCTGTGTGTCTGTGCTGTGTGTCTGTGTGTCTGTGTGTGTGTGTGTGTGTGTGTGTGTGTGTGTGTGTGTGTGTGTGTGTGTGTGTGTGTGTGTGTGTTGTGTGTTGTGTGTGTGTGTGTGTGTGTGTGTGTTGTGTGTTGTGTGTCTGTGTGTCTGTGTGTCTGTGTTCTGTGTGTCTGTGTTTGTGCTGTGTCTGTGTGTCTGTGTGTCTGTGTGTTGTGTGTGTGTTGTCTGTGAGTCTGTGTGTTGTGTTCTGTGTGTCTGTGTGTCTGTGTCTGTGTGTCTGTGTGTCTGTGTGTCTGTGTGTCTGTGTGTCTGTGTGTGTGTGTCTGTTTGTCTGTGTGTCTGTGTGTCTGTGTGTCTGTGTGTCTGTGTGTTGTGTGTTGTGTCTTGTGTTGTGTCTGTGTGTCTGTGTACGTGTGTCCGTGTGTCCGTGTGTCCGTGTGTCTTTGAGTCCGTGTGTCCGTGTTTCCGTGTGTCCGTGTGTCCGTGTGTCCTTGTGTCCGTGTGTCCGTGTGTCCGTATGTCCGTGTGTCCGTGTGTCCGTGTGTCTGTGTGTCTGTGTGTCTGTGTGTCTGTGTTTTTTTGTGTCTGTGTGTCTGTGTGTCTGTGTGTCTGTGTGTCTGTGTGCCTGTGTGTCTGTGTGTCTGTGTGTCTGTGTGTCTGTGTGTCTGTGTGTCTATGTGTCTGTGTGTATGTGTGTCTGTACCAAATCCAGCATTTGTAAGTAGAATTTTATTTTCAAATGAAGCAATGTTTGCTAGGTGAGGAGTTTTAAATAGATAGAATAGCCGTATATGGACTGACGAATATCCACATGCCACTTTGGAGCATGAAATTAAGATTACCATGCGGAATAATTAATAACAATCTTGTTGGTCCTCTTGAACTCCCAACAAGTCTAACTGGCGAAAATTAATTAAACTTTCTTAGAGAGAACTTGATTGATTTATTAGAAGACGTGCCCGTGAATATTCGTCATTATATGTGGTATTTACAAGACGGTGCCTTTGCTCATTGCGCTGTTTTTGTACAGGGTTATTTAAATTATATATTTCCCCATCGCTAAATTGGACGAGCAAGTGAACATCCGTGTCCTCCTAGATATCCTGATTTAAATCCATTAGATTTTTATTTTTTGGGACACATAAAGCTCTTATCTATTCTACTGAAGTTGACACAAGAGGTGAACTGTGGCAACGAATTAGCGAAGCTGCAAATAGTATTAAAAACCAGCATTCATCATTTCATAAAGTAAGGAGGAACTTCCTCAAAGGTTGCCAGAAATGTACTGAAGTTAACGGTCAACATTTTGAAAATAAACTTTAGTGTAATGTTTTGATTTAATGGTTTTGTTGTTTATTTTGATTCACTTTGCTTGTTAGTCTATTAACTATTATATTCTGTTTTAAATTTGGTTACCTTTTTTTTTTAATTTGTGACATAATTTTTCGGAGGAGCTAAAGAATTAATATGGAAACAAACATTTTGATAGAAATTTTAAACTAATTTTAAATACATTTTTTTGGAAATGGTGCAAGGTTGCGACAAGTATACCTTTATAAATCATGAAATTTTAAAAGTTACTTATTATGTTAAATTTTTAAATACCAAAACACATGACAACGAGAATGTAAATATAGGTTGAGGCAATTATACTTTACACAAAACCGATTTTGACATGTTAAATTAACAATAAAACCCAATTAAAAATCAAAAAAAAGTTAGGTAAAAAAAAATCTTTAGACCGTATCCTTAAACAATAAATTTAACTAAGTACTAAGTATAACTAAATACTAATATAATAAAACCTAAGTCCTAAAAATAATACAAACAAGACAAACAAAACTAATTGTACCAAGTACCAATCCAAGACCAAGTACCAATACCAAGAACAAAATACCAAATACCAAGTACCAAAACCAAGTACCAAGAAATACCAACAAAACTAAGTACTAAGTTTCCCAAGTATAAACGTACAAGTCCAAGTACAAGTACAAGTCCTAAAATTAGGAGTGATGGCAAAATTAAACCCTTTACCTAAAACATTTAGAATATTATTATTAAATTCTTTGTCACTGAAATTGTGTACTGTCCTTAACGGTTCTACATTATTTGCTTGCGATGTATGAGACAGTCGTTCAAATTTTGTTTTTGTCGGTTAGTTTTATCATCAAGGACGATTCTACAGTAATTTCAATGAGACGATCCACCGTGTCGAATATGAAAGGTGAATCTTGATAGCATGTAAAGTTTGGAAGGTGTCATAAAGGGTACGGTTGAGATAGTCAAGTTTAGCCCTTTCATTGGCAATCGCTTTTCTTAAAAGGGCAAGGCTTGTTTTGAATAAAATCTTATAAGAACCATTAATGTCTGGCCTTGGTTTCAATTTAAATTCCTTGGGTATTATTTTATTGTCACGACAACGCTTTAAAAAGTTAAATTAGTAATTTTTCACATTTTTGATACGTAGCTTTCTGTAGATCTTGATGGTATTCAAAGTTTCTTCTCCGTATAGGAATATTATGTTTCTATTTAGATTTCACAAGTATTAATGTTTAAATAAGACATTTTTCTTTTGAAACTTGTGTAAATAAACGTACAAATTGATTCAACGTTTCGGGAACGTCCTTTGTTCCTTTGTCAAGAATTTATTTTGACAATTACAGAAATTGAAATAAGGTAACTATTTTGAACAAGTACAGATTATGAAACAAGGTAACTAATTTAAATTTAATCTGGACGGGTGTGTTTGACTTCGGGTAGTGGGTCTAGTACATGATGTAGAAGGTGCATTTGTAATTTGGCCCCATGGAAAAGGAAACTTGAACCATTTTCTGGGACATATTAACAGCATTCACGACAACATCAAATTTACTATGGAAGTTGAGGAAAATAATTCACTCCCTTTTTGGACACGCTAATAACAAGACTTCCTAATGGAAAATTTACACACAAAGTTTATCGAAAACCAACTCATACGAATAGATACTTGAACTCTCTCTCGCATCACCATCCTGGTCAATTACGTAGCGTTATGAAATCCTTGATATACCGCTCTTACCACTTATCTGACCAAAATTCTAAAACGGAAGAGATGAAGACTATTAATAAAATACTAGTTCAAAATGGATACAAAGATCAAGAAATATTGAAAATTACCAACGAAGTAAGAAGATCAAGAAATAATAACTTGTCAAACAATGAACGCAAGATTCCTGTTATTTTACCTTATATAAAAGGAATTACAGACAGAATCGCAAAGAAATTTCCCAAAACGACTTCAGACCGGTATTCAAACCACATTCAACTTTGTCCCAACTGTTAAGAAACCCCAAAGACAAAATTCCTAATGAAAACCAAGGAGTGTATGAGATACCTTGCAACAACTGTCGAAGAACCTATCTCGGACAAACTAACAGAATATTATATGCGAGAGCCGATGAACACCAACTAGCAATTAAGCAGCACAATCCATCATCGTCTTTAGCTGCACATCATTTAAATACAGGACACAAAATTAACACCAACAATATCCGTCTAATTGCACCTCTATACACCTTACAAGAAAGAATTATTAGAGAAGCAGTTGAAATTGAAAGAAGACCAAACGCCCTCAATAAACGAGATGACACTTCCAGAATGCCAGAATATCATTAAACAAGTTGATTCGAAATTTCAACCAACTCCAAATCTTCCAGAAATTTCAAACACTTATGCTGCAACTATTCCTGACGTCCCCACTTCTGCACCTTCTACATCATGTACTAGACCCACTACCCGAAGTCAAACACACCCGTCCAGATTAAATTTAAATTAGTTACCTTGTTTCATAATCTGTACTTGTTCAAAATAGTTACCTTATTTCAATTTCTGTAATTGTCAAAATAAATTCTTGACAAAGGAACAAAGGACGTTCCCGAAACGTTGAATCAATTTGTACGTTTATTTACACAAGTTTCAAAAGAAAAATGTCTTATTTAAACATTAATACTTGTGGAAATCTAAATAGAAAATATATATATATATATATATATATATATATATATATATATATATATATATATATATATATATATATATATATATATTACGATGATCTAAACATTGATAGAACAATTTTATTAATTAAATAGTATAATGTTTAATGTTTTAATAATATAATAATATTTCATCATTAATGGGCTAATAATAAATTTTAATTACTAGAATAAACATCGGTAGAACAATGAGACTCATCTAACAGGGATAGGGATCAACGAAAATTTAGAAGGAACCTGCATTTAATATTATAAAACAAACTATCATGAACTTGAGTTAAATTATTTGTTTGACTACAATAACCATAGTTAACATGATCAAAATACATTAAGGTAATGTCCTATTTAATAAAAGAAATCTTAATTGATTAAAAAAATTGGATTATAATCTTTACTTCATAAATATTTGCGTTATACTGTACATAACAACTACTTTAAATTTATATTGAGCGTGCAATGAATCTGCAACCATATGACATCTCATAAAGAAAGTAAAATTTGACAAACCCGTAAGTATAAAGATGTTTGCTTAATAAAAAAACTAATTATCAAGAAAACATTTAAAATTCCAGAACAAATAACATTCCTTTGAACATGCATACTTGTTGTTGCACATCATTGTTATTACAAAGGATATAAATTGCGAACATAACAATATAGTATCAATGTCAACAAAATACTCACATTTGATCCTTCTCTTCGTGGGTATCTGCTGCACAAGACAATAGTAAACACCAGCTGCTGCAAACTGCTATTCTGCCACTCGAACATCCAAAGTTTTCTTTACGATAATCAGCTTATTCACTTCGGTAAGTTTCACTATTAATATTATAATGTTGACGAATCTTTGTTTTAGGTTTATTGCTTCTTTAATAAATCGCATTCAAAAGTAAATTTTTGAATGAGCATGGAATGTGGGTGGTTGTCGTAAATTAAAACACTTTTTAATAAACAGGGTTTATAATGAAAATAACTTATGGACACCACAATTTAGTATGCACATCAACATATACGATTTATATTTAAATACACAAAATCAAAACGTCAGAAAAATTTTATAACTGAACGAAACTTCCGAATTATGGTTCGAAAAGGTAAACTAACCTTATTTAAAATTATATCACGAACAACAGACTATCACTTGTTTCATGATTACTTCCGAAACTAAACCGCACTTTATTATAATCCCGATGTGATTTAAAATTTTGTTTAAACTTATATTTTCAAAACAAATCGCAACAGCTTGCTCTGACAAGTTGTTGCAAAAGTTGAAAATCAAGAGATCTAGAGAAGCTAAAAACGCTTGTATTTATATCTTTTACTGACAACCAAATTCTTGGAATGTTTCCTTAATTAAAGAAAACATAATTATATTAAAACTTCCACCACTTAGTAGTACTCTACTCCAACAACTACATATCTTTCTGTTTAAGTCATTCAACGATAAATAGGAATTGATAAATGAATAGAAATTGAGTTTTTGGCAGCGTCAAAATATAGGACGCAAGTTATCGAAATCAATGTATTCTTTGTGGGTGAAACTTATACAGCGGTTAATCCGGAGGTTGTTATGAATGCTTTACAAAAAAACAGATATATATCTTTTCAAAAGCGCAGTAGTATCTGGTGAAACACTTTTAAGGTAATCGTGAATTGGTACAAAAGTGTAGTAGGGTAACAAAAATATTGTCAACTCTTACGTCTGATATTAACCCAATGACATTTACATATATATATATATATATATATATATATATATATATATATATATATATATATATATATATGCAGGGCTTCGTCTAAAGGTAAATTAAGCTGTTTATTTTCAATTCGTCGGAAAAGCTCAGTATTCCGAAAAACTCCACTATCACTAAGTTTCCCTTGGCATCCGCGATAGGCGAAAGTAAAACAATAATTTGCATCTACCAGTCTAAATATAACCACACTGAAGGAGCCCTTATAATTAAAATATTCACTACCACTGTTTATGGACGATTGCACAATTATCTGTTTTCCGTCTAAAGCCCCTACATAATGTCGCAAATTCCAATTTTTTGCAAAACCTTCAACTATTTTGTTATTCTCCTGGCGTGGATGGGTTATAAAAAAATACAGATTAATCGATAATGAATAATTTATAACTAAAGGCCAATTAAGTATAGGAACCCTAACAAGTAAATGTTCGGATGCTAAAATTGTATGAAAAGTTTTAATCCTATATCAATTATCAAACAACTAATGGTGCGTTTAAAAACTTTAATTCATTTCTGAGTTGCCGTACTTCGTGAGAAATGGGTTATTTTTAGCAATTTTAAAATTTTATGTCTAGGCTATCCTTTGTTCAATTAATGTGTGTAATTTTCAGGAAGTACGTAAATTTCACCGCTCTTTCGAATGACACCATCCACTTTTACGTATAACCACACAGAAACAATTTTACACGGAGAAACACATCGACTGAGAAATGAGTTGAAGTTTTTGCACCATTAGTTCTTTGAAAATTGTCGTAAGATTAAAATTTTTTTAAGATTTTAGCGTCCGACCAGTTAGTTGTTAGGGCTTGTAGTTTTCAACAAAAAAATGCAAACTTTAGAGAATGAGATATAATAACGGTTTTTATATTTTTCAGCAAATTGAGTTGCAACAAAAAGCTTCAAATTATACTGAAGATGGCATCGCCAACGAGGGTGACGTCGAAACCGGTCAGGAGTAGGGTAACCACTTGAGTAAGTTTAAGAATATACGGTGCCAAACTTTAACATCCCTAACCATGTGTTTAAAATGTAAATAAAATTGGCAAAGGTTATTATTTTACAGCAGTACATCGAATTTTGCCAATTTAATGACGACCGTTTAGAAAATATCGCGAACAAATCATCTTCAGGCTAGTCCCTTTAAGGGACTCTAATCCCCTTAGGAGCCATTTTATGACATATGTTTATATCAACTGTCTAACCTATTTTTTGATGTCCATTAAGTTGTTAAAGCTTGCAACTCTAATTTTGGGACACCCTGTACACCTAGCAAACTGTAATTTACAATATTATTTTCAACACGTGTTTCAAATGATGATGATATAGCTGTAATTGATGGGAAAGGATGGATGACGCGTACACTATTTTGAAAGCATCAGTCCAAAAGAACAACATTGAAAAGGACGAATGTGATATATATATATATATATATATATATATATATATATATATATATATATATATATATATATATATATATATATATATATATATATATGGGATGTTGGTTGCAAGCAAATTGCGAAAACTAAATGAAGAGACAAGGGATTATGTCATGAATCAAATGGAAAATTTGCTTTTTAAAGCAAAAACCTCCCCTAATTTAAACTACGAACGTCCCCAACTTCCACTTAATTCACAGCACCCATTACAAGGCTACACTGGAGAAAATGAACAATTTTCCTTCTCGCGATTGCCACAACAACTAACCTGCCCAACCGCTCGTCCGCCTGCTACGACTATTCAGTGGGAATCGCCCAATTACCAAGAACTTTATTTTTCACGTAGTCATCCATCTGTATGGGCTTTCCCGCAAACATCAGCTTCTAGCTGTGTAACACGTGTCGTATCTTCTTCGATATCATCATCGGACATTGACAGCGCAATAGTTGTTACGAAAATTTCAATACAATGTTCTGAAGTTAAAACTGTATCGTTGAGAGTTACTTTTTTAATTTTTTTGTCAATAAGAGTTACGTTTTTGTAGAAAAGTGTTCATTTTTATAATTAAAAATAATGGATGAAAATACATTACTTACTTTTATTGAATCACGTAATGCATTAATCAACGCAGTGCACACCTCTGAAATTATTTATGATATAAGTTGCGGCGAAATTTTGAACAAATAACTAAGACTTTTGAAACTATCATCAGTTGCCAGAAATCGAAGTGTTACAGCTAATCGTTCCTTTGCAGGAATAGCTTTTGTCCACTTAAGTGTCCTTCTTTGCAATGTGAGGCCCTACTTTGTTTAGAAGAATTTCAAAATCTTCTGCAGACACTCTACAGAAATTTTTAAACAAACCAGAACGCTCCTTTACCAAATTAGGAAGAAGGTGTGTGGCATTATATTCAAAAAATGTATTTTATTAAAAGATCTGTTGTATTCTTTTGACTGTCAAGGAAAATAATAAAAAGGGATTACGGTCGGAAGGATAGCCAAGGCCCTTTTTTAAATCTTTTATTTCTTTTTAAGTAACTTACCTATTCCTGCTTCTGTTGATGGTTAAAATCCACCATCTTCTGTTAGATTCCTTCGAATATCTTTTCTTCTTTTTCAACAGTAAAAAGGCTGAATCCAGTACCAAAAATACTGCTACAGCAACAACTAAAACGTCTTCATTTTCCTCTTCCATCTTGGAAACTATTCAAGGATATTTGTTGTCCTTCCCGCTTCAAATATCCAATAGCATATAATTGGCAAATGTGAGGATGCTGATGTGCCAAAAAAAGCAATTTGCACCTATATTTAAACAAACATACAAATATTCGTGTGTTCGTCAAATACCCGAATGTGTGGAGCCGCCTTATTATTATGAAGTGTAATTCTCGAATAGTAGCGTTACACATTTTGACGAAACTATTTCGTATGATATTTGATAATTGCTTTTTAAAACTTTTTAAGTATGGGTATCTACGTACTGAAAATAGTGAGATTATGAAATAAATGTAAATTACTCTAATTCTCTATTATATCTGAATGTTCATTATGGCAACTGTAGGTATGTATGTTCATGGGTTATATTGTCCTATTTTCAGCAATGTATAAAAGCATTGATTAAGGTACCTTAATTAATGGTAAACAAGAATTACGTTTCTATAGATAGTATACGCAATATTTTGTTGATTGAAAGGGATAATACTCATAATAACTTGGTTTGTTTAGATTGCACTATAGTATACTTATTTCAATATAAAGTCTTCATACAAAGGATGTCAGAGTCAGTAAGGCAAAAGTAATTCACATAAAACCCCTCATTAAGCACATTTCATACACAGGCCGCACGTGATGAGTGTAGCGGACAGGCAGTGGCGTGCACTCCTCCCCTATAGTTATAATAATCACATGGTCAAGGACTATCGCGTAAAATTTAATGTAATATCTGTAAACTTGTTTTATGTTAACTTTTTTATGGCAAAAATGTGATGTAAAATAGTGTAAGATGAAATATGAATTGCTATTGTATTTATTATTTTAGGGTGAAACAAGAAACAATCCCTTCAATTTGATTTTATTTATTAATTTTATTACTGTCGTTCGAAATAATTCCGGATTGCGCTCTCATTTTAAAGTAAAACTTCATTTTTCAGGTATACTATTTACATACATTTCATGGTAAGTGTAGATTTCAATCACGTAATTAAATTAATATCTTCGAATGGTGACCCCTGATGGTTTACAATCGAACTTTTACAACTATTACGTTAGTAGGAGATATAATTCACAATGGTGTATTTAATATAGGTAACGATTGTATGTAATGATAAAAGTATTTAGTAATATTAACGCAATTAAAATTAAAGGTAGAAGAAGTATTATAATTAATAAATTAACAACAAAATAAATTAACGTAAATTAGGTACTTTGATTTACCTACTTTTGTTACCAAATAAGATCCGTTCACTTTGAAGTTTTTAGAAACGAACGTTGAGGTATGTTTTTAAAGAATCATTCCAAAATGCGTTTGAAATTTTAAAGAGGCAGGTAGATTAGTGTTTCAGCTAAAAAAATCTGGAATACTGGAACTGTGGCAAAATACACCCTCAAACCACACAATAATTAAAAAAAAAATATATATATATATATATATATATATATATATATATATATATATATATATATATATATATATATATATATATATATATCAGAGCTGAAGTATTTCAAAATTTAAATACTTTCAAGTATTTAAATACTTATATTTAAGATACTTTTTGGAAATAGTATTTATACTTATAATTGTAAATACTCTTGAAAAGTATTTAGTATCTTGTATTTAAAAAAAGTATTTAAATACTTCTAAAATATTTAAATACTTTTGGAAGTATTTAAATACTTATAATATATTTAAATAGTTCTAAATTATTTAAATACTTTTAGGAATATTTAAATACTTTTACATATTTAAATACATTGAAACTATTAAAGTACTTTTAAAGTATTTAAACGCTTTGAAGAATACTCAAATCCTTTTAATTGTAAAAATGTTTAAATTAAATACTTTAAAATATTTAAATACTTTGATTTATAAAGATTGTACCATGTTAAAGTAAATTTTGGTATTCAAAATCTATGATCAATATGGAATTGTTTTAATTTTACAAATTGAGTAATGAGGAAATTTGGATAGTATTAATTTTATTATAAATGAATTCAAATTTTTTGTATGTAAATGTAAAATATTGTGTATGCGTATGTTCATTCAAACTTTTAGAGAGAAAGAATAAAATTGCATATAAAAAAGCAAAGACAGACGAATACGAATATAAATGATCGCCGATTGGGATTGGGAGAACACACAACGGGGATCTGTAATCTGTAGTTTGTGCTACCTGCAATTTGAAAAACAAAAATACCAAGGTCAGGTTTCACTTTATGTCTTTATGCATAACTAATTACATTTTAAACAATGGTGCATCCTATAAGCGAAAACAAGAATGTCAAGAATGCATAATCCCGTAATTAGCATTATTAGTAACAATTTTGCTTAATGGGAAAATACTTATTACATCCTGAAGAAATTAATAATTATATCGGTGATATAAGGATTTTATTTGTAAAATATTAGTTTAGTTATAACGTTCTTTGATATAGGTACTTCTCGTGATCATGAGTTTTAATATTTTTAGACTTAAAAACTGAAGTTGCTTTGTGTAACAGTGTGTTATAATCTAGATGTTGATATACAGTTGTGTTAATTGCTGGCTACAGCTTACAGTAAAGTAAGGTAAGTTATTCTCTATTATTCTCGGATGCAGAGAAAATAATTTATTACTGATTTAACGACAAATAGATTATAATTTGTGAATCACAATTTCGTAGAATTTTAAACGTTTGTATCTTGCGTATGACGTCATTATGTATTTACATTGTTTATATTATTAATATTAATACACAAATATTTGATTATAATAAATTTTGTGAATTAAGGTTAATTTCATTTACCTATACTGCTACACACTATACTATATATTATTAAAATTGGGGGCAAATTAAAAATCTCAAAAATTTAACTACGTGAAACCGTTGGTGAAACCCCCTAATTTTTACCATAAACTCACTTCTTTATTGAGTATTTACTATTTTACACATTTTTAATCATTTAGGTACTCAAAATAAAAGTTTAAAGAATTTCATTCTAGGTCAAAAAATGTATTAAAAATATTTCAAAAGTGGTATTTAATACTTTTGATATCTAAATACTAGTCATATTTAAATACTTTTAATATCATAAATATAAATACTTTAAGTATTTAAATACTTTAACGAATATTTAAATATTTTTAGCATTTAAATACTTTCAGAAAGTATTTATTTTCAAAAATATTTAAATACTTTTGGTATCTTTATTTAAATACTTTTCCTCAAAAAGTATTTTATATTTAAATACTTTTTGATACTAAAAGTATTTTGTATTTAATATTTAAATACTTCTTAAAAGTATCTTTCCCAGCTCTGATATATATATATATATATATATATATATATATATATTTGTGTGTGTGTGTGTGTGTGTGTGTGTGCTGTGTGTGTGTGTATGTGTGTGAGTGTATGTGTGTGTGTGTGTGTGCGCGTGCGTGCGTGCGTGTGTGTGTGCGTGCGTGCGTTCGTGCGTGCGTGCGTGCGTGCGTGCGTGCGTGCGTGCGTGCGTGCGTGCGTGTGTGTGTGTGTAGGGAATTTTTCTTAAATGTATACATATGGGATATCTATACTTTAAAAAAGACATGTCAATTCTTTGGGAATTCAGATGCTATAGGCAACCAACATTACACATGACGTATTTTGTAACTCCTCTCTTCAAGCTTATTCCTTTTCTTACAGTTAAAAGCAAATAGGATGTACGATTAAAACTTGAGAGTATTAATACTTGGTTCAACATTATCCTAAACACTTAATTTTGTTCATAAGGGAACTATGAAGTATTAATTATGGTAAATGACAAAACTGTGTGTAATAATAAAGACAATGGTGGAGATATACAAATAGTTCTAGATCAAGTGATGGAAAGATAGACGAAAATGGCTATCGTTTTCAAGATATCAATGATGTTAAAAGTATGTGAACATTCCTTAAAACGTAGTAAATGTGTAAGGATTAAAAATGTGCAAATTATTCATTTAACTATACTTCCACATTCCAAGTCTTTAAACCAGTGAACTCAAACTTTAAACAGAACCTTGTCTAATGGATTTCTAACAAATAGTGTGATTCTGCAGGCAAACAGAAGTTTGTCACATCGAGTATTTTAACCAAATTAGAAAAAAAAAACGAAAAAGTAGTATAATTAAATTAATGATCTGCACATTTTTAATCCTTACGCATTTACTGCGTTTTAAGGAATGTTCACAAATATTGAAAATTCTTAAAATCATTGTATCTTGAAAACGATAGACATTGTCGTCTACCTTTTCATAACTTGATCTAGAACTATTTGTATATCTCCACAATTTTCTTTATTTTTACACACACTTTTGTCTTTCATCATAATTAATACTTAATAGTTCCCTTATACTCTCAAGTTTTAATCGTACAAGCTATTTGCTTTTAACTGTAAGAAAAAGAAGCTTGAAGAGAGGAGTTACAAAAATACGTCATGTGTAATATTGGTTGCCTGAGCATCCTCATTCCCTACGCATTGACACGTTTTTTTAAAGTATACATAGGCCATATGTGTACATTTAAGAAAAATTCCCTGTATATATAGTGTGTATCAGCCAAAAGGAGTAAATTCGATAATAAATAAAAGGGGGCGTGTTCGAAAAAACGCTCTGACACGTCGATTGGTATTTTTAGTTGCGCATTTTTTTCAACAAAAGCTTTTTACACAGGCTATGTAATGTAACAGTAGCCAATACCAACTTTCTTATTTTAAATGCAACACTGTATAATTCAATTATTGGATTCTTCAGAAAATTCTAAACAATTTTTAAAATAGAAAAGCAGTTTCACGACCTTGAATATGTAAGGCAGATAAAAAAAGCAGCTGCCAATACTACAAGTGATGGTACGAAATTGGATATTATGCTTGAGTTTGAGAAAAACCCTAATTTTCGATGTTAGCCATTCATCGATTATTCGAACATTCAAAGAAAATAAAATGCCTCCCTATAAAATGATACCAACTCACGAGCTCATGAAAGGCGATTTTGATAGGAGAACGTATTTTTGTGAACAAATGATGGCAATGTTAGATAACAATGTAATCCAATTAGAACATGTTTTGTTTAAACTTCACGGTCATGCTAATCCTGAAAATTGTCGCTATTGGTTTAGGGAAATTCCTCACTGAATGAGAGAACATACGGAATACCCTAAAAAGGTTAATATTTGAGCGGGTATTGTTGGAGATCGTATCATAAGTCCCTCTTTCATTGATGGCAATTTTGATGGCGTTAATTACTTAGCACTACTCCAAACTAATGTTGTACCTACTTTGACAAACTTATACCTTGATTCATCAAATCCACAACTTGCAGTGGATATGATATGGTTTCAGCAAGTGAAACACCGCCCCATTACCAAATCAACGTCCGACAATACCTCAACCGAATACATCCAAATCGATGGATAGGGGGTCGATTGAATGGCCAGCGCGATCCCCTGACTTGACGTCATTAGATTTCTTATGAGGATATATCAAAAGTATTGTATACAAAACTAAACCCCTCGACTTCGCTGACTTAAGAAGACGAATAACTCTTGCGATTGATAGATCACGCCTGTGTTAATAAAAGTGTTTAAAACAAAACCAGTAACCTTTACTAATATATAAAATAATACGTTCCCTTAAGGGATCCAGAACAATACAACGCCTGAGATGTTGAGTAACCTTAGAAGATTAGCATGTTGTAGCGAAGTTCTGTAATCAAATATTTTTCTTCTGTTAATGTTAATTTTTGCAATAGATCTGAAAACACTTAATATTTCCGTAATAGTTGAAGATAGGTATAGGAAGTTGTGCATAGAATATATCTAGAATTTTTTGAAGAATCCAAAAATTGAATAATCTACAGGGTGTTGCATTTAGAATAAGAAAGTTGGTATTGTCTACTGTTACATGACACACCCTGTATAAAAAGTTTTTGTTGAAAATAATGCGCAACTTAAAATACCAATCGACATGTCCGAGCGTTTTTTTTACACGCGCCCATTTATTTATTTAGATTGGAAACACCCCTGTAAAATTTGAAGTTATTAACCGATTTCAACCAATTTTTTTTTAAATGTCAAGTAATAAAAATCTACGTCGGGACAAAATTTAAAATATTTATTCCAATTTTCAGGGCATACTACGAAACTTTTTCGTAGTCGAAAATGGAGAATTTATATTAGAAATTTTTTATAAAGAAAATTTCTACGCCACTGGATTCAGAATGTCCCCAAATAGCTGTGACCAAAATTTTATAAAACTGTGTTTCTTAATAACAAGGTTATGACAACTTAAAATTTGAAAAGACTATGCTAACAGTCCCAAAGGAACACCCTGCATCAATAGATGGCTATGGAAATTATTGTTTATTTTTTAATAATTATTAGAATACACCACCATGGAGAAAAAAAATGTTTAAAGTATCATCAGTATTTAATAAAAGTAACCGAATTACATTTAACTTTACACGAAATTAAGTAAATAACAAGACCTTATATTTCCGTTTAAATCTTATTTGCCATGGAGATTATGTTACTGTTTAGATTTCAGGGACATTATAAATTTATGCATAGTATCGGTAACTTTATTTACTTACAGTTGTTATTTTATTTTGTATCATGGCTAAAAGGTTAATAAGTGTGAGAGAGAAAATTGTCTTTTGGGAGATCGAAGTGTCAGAGATGTTTGTAGAATCTTTAATGAAAGACATGCAGATCGTCGTATTAGCTGCGGTACGGTGAACAGAGTAGATAAAATATTCAAGGAAATTGGTGCGGTATCAAGAATTAATCATATGCAAAGGACAAACAGAAATGATCAACTCATTTTAGATCATTTTAGAAATAATCCTAATACCAGTTTAAGAAATTCCAGTATAAATTTGAATGTTCATCGAAAAACTATTCAGTGGCGATGTCTAAAAAGGAACAATATTAAACCTTTTAAACCGAATTAAATTTACTTTTACTTTTTCCAGAAGGGTGTTCAGTTTATTATGCCAGAGCTGTGGGGCAATGGCTGAACGAACATTATCCAAACCGATGGGTAGGCCGTGGTAGTCCGTTAATACATTAGCCACCGAGATCTCTAGATCTAACAATTTTAGACTTCTTTTTCCGGGGACTACTCACACAGAAAGTTTACAAAACCCGCTAAAGAGACAGAAACGAGCTTTGTGCAAGAATTCGACAGGCATGTGAAGAAATTACCCCACAAGAACTAAGGAATGTAATTAAAAACATTCGTACGCGCTACGACAAATGTATCGGACTAGATGGTGGATTGATATAGAGAACTTAGATCTAAAATAAAATAAAGTTTAATATTTTTGTTATAGTTAAGTTTCCTATTCAGTTTTATTACTTAATTCCGTGTAAAGTTAAACGTAATTCGGTTACTTTTATTAAATACTGATGTTACTTTAAACATTTTTTTCTCCATTGGTGGTTTATTCTAGCAATTATTAAAAAATTTACATGGACATCTGTTGATACAGGGTGTTCTTTTGTAACTGTTAGCACAGTGAGTTTTCGAATTTTAAGTTGTCATAACTTTGTTATTATTAATAAATTAATTTTTATAAAATTTTGGTCACACCTATTTGGAGGCACTCTGAATCCAGTTGCGTAGAAATTTTCTTTATAAAAAATCGCTAATAAAAACTCTCCATTTTCGACTACGAAACAGTATCGTAGTGTGCCCTTAAAATTGGAATAAACATTTTAAATTTTGTCCCGGAGTAGACCTTTATTATTTGACATTTAAAAAAAATTGGTCGAAATCGGTTAATAACTTCAAATTTTACAGGGGTGTTTCTAATCTAAATGAGTCATATATATATATATATATATATATATATATATATATATATATATATATATATATATAAAGATACTTCTTTAGTTCGTTCCAGTCGACCGCTGATGATAGTAGCTTAGCTATTGGAACGCGTTCAGTGTTTTTTTTTATTTGTGCAACTGATCTTCTTTGGTAACCAAAGTAAGTAATATCAAAGTACCTAATTTATGTTAATTTATTAATTATAATACATCTTCTACCTTAATCTTAATTGTGTTAATATCAGTAAACACTTCTATCATTACACTGTATATATATATATATATATATATATATATATATATATATATATATATATATTTAATTTTATGTATCCGTGGGGTTTGGTATGATATTCTGTTCTTCCGGGTATTATCCCACGTTTTTCTTCCTCATTCTCCTCGACGACGTTTTGACCAAATCTCACTGGCGATTCTCAAGTCTTCTTTTCGTTGCTCGGGTTACTCGAACAAAATGAGAATGGCCAGTGAGTTTTGATCGAAACGTGGTCGAGGAGAAGGATGAAGAAAAGTATAACCGAACGAACACGAGATCACCACCACGCACCACGCACCACGCACGCACGCACGCACCACGCACACGCACACGCACGCACGCACCACCACACGCACACACGCACACGACGCACACACGCACGCACACGCACACGCACACGCACACACGCACACACGCACACACCACACACACACACGCACACACAGCACACACGCACACACACACACGCACACGCACACACGCACACAGCACACACACACACACGCACACACGACACACACAGCACACAGCACACACACACACACACATACACACACACACACACACTCACACACACACACACACACACACACACACACACACACACACACACACACACACACACACACACACACACACACACACACACACACACACACACACACACACACACACACACACACACACACACACACAGTGAAAAGACGTCTAGTCTTATAATGATTTATTCAACATACCTCTTGCGCATATCTTCCCATGCGCCTACATATTTCACATCTCCCCCTACTAATGTTGAACAAAAGATACATTCAATCAATAACAACTAACTTAAGCGTCTACATATGTAACATTTTCCCCCTACTAATACTAAACACCGAGCTGGTAGCGTAGTGGTCACACGATCTGCTTGGCATTCGGGAGGTAATGGGTCGATTCCCGTTACCATCTATCTTGTATGAGGCTTTTTCAGGGGGTTTTCCTCATACACATGTAGCGGCATGGTCACTGCGTATATGCACACCATGTGCGGCTGCTTAGGCGAATGCTGGGGTAGTATTTTCCCCCTCAGAATCCTAACTCCGTTCCTTCCGATCCTACCCTGACCACACCCATCCTTAATCCCACCATGCATATATACGTAATGTATGTATGCTGGGAATCCATGATTGTGGCTTGAGGAGCTCGGAAAGCTCGAGCAGCCCGCTCTCCCCCTTGGGGAGGGAATGAAATACTTGGCCTTTCCTTTCCTTCCTAATACTAAACAAAAGATACATTCAATAAATAACAAGAAAGCTTAAGCTTCATACTTTATCGGTCTTGTTCTACCATACCTAGTGGTTGTAGGAGGGTTGTACACCTCCTTTTCAGAATCAGTGAAATGGAAGGGTTTTTCTGCCTTTTTGTGAATTTTTGATTTAGTCTCAGGAACTAGGTTAATAAATTTTCTATTTCTAATGAACTGTTTACATTTTGCCTCTTCCACTTGTCCCTGCAACTTCTTTGATTCTGCCTTGCTTCCAATTTGATCCTAATTCAGTTCGGAAGCGAACTTTTTGATGTGTTTGTAGTGTTGGTAATAATTTGGTTCCCCTATTGTAATACTTTCCTTGAGTATTTTGTTTTCTCAGTATATTCAAATTGTATTGCTTGTAATTAACTGGACTGGGTTTTAAGTTTTTGCTAGTTATAGGTAACACATCCCTTAATTTTCTTGACATTAATAGTTGGGATGGAGAATAAATACTACCATCTACAGGCACGTTTCTATACATTAATAAGCTTAAATATACGTCTTCGTCATCATCATAAGCTTTTTTAAATAACGTTTTTATTGTTGTATAGCTCTTTCAACCGTACCATTGGATTGGGGGTATCAGAGACTACTTGTGTTATGTGAAAATCCCCATTCGGGTGCAAAATTGGAAAAAATTCTAGAGGAAAATTGTGGTCCATTATCCGTAATAACTGCAGCAGGTATTCCATGTCGTGCAAAAGTTGATTTTAAATTAATGGTAGCATGTTCACTGTTACAGTTATTGTTGAATATGGCAATTTCTACAAATTTTGAGTAATAATCAATTGATACCACTAAATACAAGGTATTGTTAAACTGAAATATATTACACCCCACTTTGTTCCATGGTATGTTTGGTACATTGTGACATTGTAATGGCTCCCTTAAATCTGAATTTTGATATGTGTTGCAATTATAACAATTACTGATCATGTCTTCAATATGTTTATTAATTTCGGGCCAATACAATGCATCACGAGCTCGATTTTTACATTTAACAATTCCCATGTGGCTAGAATGCAATTTTTCTAAGAATTCCTTCCTTAATTTTAAAGGTACAGTGGACCCTTTAAACAAGAGGCCGTTTGTATAACTCAATTCTCCTCTAAATTTATAGTAAAGTTTTACATTAGCCGGCCATCCATTTACAATATTAGCCTAGTAAAATTGTTGTGGAACCTCAAACTAATTTCAATACAATTTCTGTGAGTGGTTTCCTAATGGAAATTTCCCGTAGAAGACGATGGTGAAAAGTGTTCCTCTCTAAAGTGAGTCGTTTATTCAATATGGCGAAATTTTCAAAATGGCTGCCCATTATTTAAGACAGTTATACATATTTTATCATATTATTATTTGTTAATGTGAATATTATATTTTCTGTTGTCGTTCGATAATAGTATATTACATAATAAGTGTGTTAAATAGGATTATAGCTGACGCAAAGTGAAGTTTACGAAACGAGCTGCAAGCGAGTTTTTAAAACTTTACTTTGCGTGCGCTTAAAACCTTTACCACGCGAGTTGTGTATACAATTTTATCTACAACAAACAAGTTAATGCGGTAACTATCATTTCACGCACTAGTGCGATAAAAAAATTTTTAACACACTAGTGCGTTAGAGTGATAGTTGTAGCCAAGTGCACCAATATTTTAATAAAAAAATTATATAAAAAATTATAATTTTTTATTATATATAAAAATATATAATAAACAAATTTGTTGCAGGTTCTAGCGAGTTGTTCTGAGATGCATTGAAAATGGAGATGGAAAAGTGTTTCATTTGTGACGAGCTGTTTCAAGAAAATGACGATGTATCTGTATTCACTGAAAGAGGAGTGACTGAAATAAAGAAAACATGCAAGGAGAGAGAAATGTCTTCGTTTCAGGTTTGTGTTGGACAGAAGGTTCACAAGAAATGTAGAGCGCGTTTTGTTAATTTCAAAACTCCATTCCAGGAGAAAGAATCAGATCCCACAACTTCCCGGGTTCTGCGGTCATGCGAATCCCAGTTTGATTTTAGAAATAAATGTTTTTTCTGTGGTATTGAGATAAGTGTATACTTCAGGGAGAGGAAGAAAAATGCCTGGTTTTACGTACGAACAATTAAATTCAAATCATCAGTTTTAAGGAAATGCAACGAACGCAGTGATGAGTGGGCAGACAAAGTTAAAAAACGTATCGAAAATGTGTTTGATTTATACGCTGTAGATGCATGTTACCACAAACAGTGTTCTGTCAATTTTCATACTGGAAAATTAATTTCAGTGCAGTTCACTGAAACCGCTTTAACTACAACATCTTCAGGTCGTCCAGACGACTCAGTCCGACAGGAAATTTTTCTCCAAGTAGCTAAATACATGGAGGACAATGATGAAGAGCAAACTACTGTGAAAGAGCTTGTTGAAAAAATGCGAGAATTACTGCCAGAAAATAGTGAACCATATTGTCCACATTATATGAAACTAAAACTGAAAGAGCATTTTGAAGATAATATTTTTATAGGAACAATTGCAGGCACTGCTGATGTCGTTACTTTCAAAAGTACAGCTACATATGTGTTGCAAGGGTACCACAGTCAAAGCCATGAAGATGTAGGTGAGGATCGAAAAAATATCATTATGGCAGCTGCTGAAATAATAAGGAATGATATTAAAGATATCTCTGTAGATCCAGAAGTATATCCACCAATTGAAAAGATGAGTAGTGTTGACTATAATGTAAGCTATATTCCTGATTCCTTAAGGATGCTATTATCAGTTCTAGTTACTGGTAAAACCAACAAGGAAAGAAAAGTTGTTTATATAGGGCAGGCAGTTATGCAAGTAGTGCGCCCACGAGTCTTAGCTGCACTATTGCGGATAGGACTGGCAGTTCAATTACATGACAGCACAAGCTCGAGATTTGTAGTTGAGGCGGTGAATCATATGGGATTATGTAGCTCCTATTACGAAGTTATTCGTTTTGAACGTTCAGCCGCACTAGAAAGAGCAACTACCATACCTGCCCCTTTAGAACCTTCTGAAAGTCCTCATAAATTCGTTCAATATACAGCTGATAATATCGATCACAATATTATTACAATGGATGGCCATGGTACTTTTCATGGAATGGGCATTATCGCAGCTGTCACTCCAGCTGGAAGGTTTTCAACGGTCATTAAGAAACGCCAAGTTTCATTTGAAGAACTGAGGAGGTTGGGGCAAATCCCAATAATGACATATTATTCACAGGCCAGTGTAATGCGTTCATTAACGTATAATACCATCAAGGATATCGCGTACAGTGACCCATCTGCAAACCTGGATATTTTAGTGAACATTTCACATTTCACTGCTTCAGGATGGCATGTTCAACTATTACATAAAGGTAACCATCCTGGTGTTTCATCTGTCATCTTTCTGCCAATGATTAACATGGATCCTACCAATGAGACGTGTATTCTCTCAACGCTATCTCTTGTTTCTAACTATGCCAAGCGATACAGCCAGACACCTATTATAACATTCGACCAACCCCTTTTTCACAAAGCACTTGGCATCATAGCTAATGAACCACAGGATAGTCATTTAAGGAAGGTCATTCTGAGACTCGGAGGACTTCATACAATCGTGAGTTTTCTTGGATGCATAGGTTTTTTGATGAGTGGAGCAGGCTTGGCAGATATGCTTGAGATCATATATGCAGGAAATGCTGTAAAGCATATGCTTTCTGGGAAAGCTATTGCAATACCAATTCGTGGTCATCTTATTGTTTTATCAGTCTTGAACACGATTCTAGCAACACAAGTTCTAGATGATCAGGATGATGTACTGGCTGCTAGATCATTATTTAATAGTCTTCTTAATGAGGAGTTGTCTGCTGAGGACGTTACAAATGAGGCTGTTGTTGAAATTTCAACCAAACTGCTAAAGGCCAAAGAAGAACTTAAAGCTTACAGGACACTTCGACTTTGGTTGCAGTATGTGGAAATGGTTAATATCCTGAAACAGTTCTTAAAAGCTGAAAAAACAGGAAATTGGCACCTACATCTCGCAATGGTAAAGGAGATGTTACTTTTTTTTACAGCATGCGGTCATAATTCATATGCCAACTCTGCACGTCTCAACTATGGAAGAATGATTGAGCTTGAATTTGAAGCTCCTAATGTATACACGGCTTTTATAAATGGTCTGCATGCTGTCCGTAGAAGTGATAGGTTTTGGGGGTGGTCTTTCCACTGATTTGGTTATTGAACAAGTTTTAATGAAGAACATAAAAGGATTAGGAGGAATGACTCATGGAAAGGGTATGACAGGACAGCAGCACCTTTTCTGGGTTGTGTCACGCCTTATTTGCGCCCATTTTAATGAAAGCATGCAGGAATTTGCTTCAGTAAAGCATACATCAAGTGAGCAACATGTTACTGTGACCAGCGCACGAATTGCACGCGATACAGGAGATACACAAAAAGTAATAGTATATGTAGAACAGCTTAATGTATTCGAGCGAGATAGAAATCTGCTGAACATTGTCACGGGAGTTACTTATGGAAGTGATGTAAATCCCGACCTAGCAAAAGAAATTGGGAAGAGAATCCTTGATGACATGACTGGCAAAAAAGTTTCTGAGTTCTCTTTCAGAAAGAGCAAACAGGTGAAACCAATCCAAGCAGTGCAATCTGTCAAGTTAAAAGGAGAAACCTTTGTTATTGAACCGGAATTATTATTTCAGCTCCTGTTGCTTTGTGCTCAGACCAGTGGCGTCGATTTGCATGAGGTTTTCCGTTACGAGCTTTGCTTTATTCGATAAGCATGGGTTTATGAGGGAATCTGGGAAGTCTCAACTTGCCAATTATATTAAAGAGCAAGTGCCAGGTGTTGCTAACTTGCCTGAAAATTTTCAATTCGTGGTAGATGGTGGTTGGTTATTACATCGCCTTCCTTGCAGTCAGAAACAGACAGTCGATGAACGCCTATGTAAGGTATGTGCTAACAAAGTATGGCCAGGCTACAATTGTGTTCGACGGATATGAAGATACGTTTTCCACAAAATCAGAAGCTCATTTTAAAAGAAACCGTATTGTAGGACCTAAAGTAAATTTAACTACTTCAACCTCCATTACCATCAAGAAAGAATTATTTTTGAGTAATAAAGAAAACAATTAGTAGAAAAATTACACGAAGCTGGATGTAAAACAAAGCAATCTCATAGTGATGCAGACGTCTTGATCGTTATGGAAGCTATAGAGTCGGAAAAAAGTCATCCTACAGCCATTGTTGTAAAAGACACCGATCTTCTCATACTACTCCTTCATCATTTTCAAGAAAACTTATGTGATACTTTTCTTCGCCCAGAACCTAGCAAATCTTCCAAAAGCGTAACTGTCTATGATATTAGAAAAATTGTAAACTCATTGGGTAGTGACGTCTGCTATCACATCTTATTTCCTCATGCCATATTAGGATGTGATACCACCTCGAAACCATTTGGATTAGGGAAAAGTGACTCCATAAAACTGTTAAGAAAATCAGATACCTTCAAAGAAAGTGCTGCAATTTTCCAAACTTCTCAAAAATCCACAGAAGGAATCTTAAATGCGGGTCTGAGTGCCATTATATCTTCATATGGAGGAAAAACAGGAGACAGCACATTACATGATATGAGACTTCGAACTTTCACTTCAAAGGCAACAAAACCAACAATCCATGTAAAACCGGAAGTTTTGCCTCCTACCTCGTATCTAATCCAAATTCTTGGAAAATAAGGCAAATTGCGTTTGAAGTCTGTTTTAAATTTTCCAATCAATAGTTGGCCGGTCACGGAGATAAGAAAAATTTATGGCTAATTTTGAAAAAGGTTTGTTTCATACAATAGATGAAACTTTAGTTTATTTAGGAGATGTTTTAAAGCAAAGCCATTTCGACGATGCAGAAGTGGAAGAATTTCTTAAATTAACAGAGTTGTGTATGAAACAAACCTTTTCCAAAAGAAGCAAGAACATGGTACGACAATGAGCAATAGCTTATCTCAATTTATGGCCAGTCTATTCATGGGTAAATTTGAAATAGATTTAAAACGCGATTTGTCTTAATTTACTAGAGTTTGGATTAGATACAGGGACGATGTGTTTGCCATCCTTAATACTAAAATTTGTAGTGTTGAGAACTTTGTAGAAACTTCAAATTCTAAATTTCCGCCAATCAAATTTACCTGCTTGATACTCTAGTAACAAGGAATAGCAGTAAACTAGATAAGATATTGATCGCAAGGAAACCAGCTCTAAAATATTCATAACCAATGACTCTAATCACTGTAGAAATGCATATTATTCAAGAAATTGCTGCATACAATGGGTTTTCAGATAAAGTGGTTATGAATATAGTTAGAACAAACACATAGAGTAAGGGTTAATAATGCAAATACATTAGGTAAAGAACAAATAGAAACAAAGTATGTAAAATGACCAAACTATCCTTATACAAGGGGTCTATCCAAAATGTTTTCCAAAATTAATTTCAAAACATCACTACTTCAGATAATAGTTTGCAATCTCTTTTAGACAATTCAAAAGATCAAGTGGGTAGATCGGGAATTTATAAAATTGATTGTAAAAATTGTAGGGCAAACTAAACGACCTATTAAAATTTACTTACAGAACATTTGGCTCATATTAAATACAAACTTTGAGACAAGTCTGCCGTAACCCCACATATGTTTGATAAAAATCATGTAGTAGATAAGGTATCTTTAGTCAAACATGTTAGTAGTAGGTACCAACTTGATTGCAATGAAAGTTTAGAGATCCTTAACTTCTTCAGAAATGACAATTTCAAACCTATAATGTCATATTTCATGTAACCAAATCAAGACATACCATACTTTTATTTTTATAAATTTTCTAAAATAGAATCGTAATAATTTGATAAATCTTCTATGTCTTTTTTGCTATTATATCCGTTTTTATTAATTTTGATGAATAACATTTCCGAAATGAGTCGTTTCTTATAATTATTTTCTAAATCTAGAATTTTAACTGCGTTAAAATCGAAAGAATGTTTTAAATTTATAGTATCTTTTGCCAAAGCCGTACAATTTGGCTTTAAATTAATGTCACTTTTGTGTTGTAAAATCCTATTTTTCAACGGTAGTAATGTAGTACCAATATATAATTTATTACAAGAGCAACATGGTATTTCATAAATGGTATTTGTTTTAGGAATTTTGGTTTTTAAATTAGTGAATAAACGATAGCTTTTATTTAGTGGAAAAAATGCAGGTGTGATATTGAATTTGGATAATGATTTAAAATTTTAACTTTTTTTATTTACAAAAGGAATTGCAACAAAGTTGTTGATTTTTGTTTTTTCCATTTTACTTATTTTATTATTATAAGATTTATTTATTTGTTTTTTAATAATATATACATATATATATATATATATATATATATATATATATATTTATATATATATATACAAGAAATTTCTTTAGTTCGTCCCAGCAGAGCTGCGGCCGTTTAGGAAATATTAAATTTACGTATAGGGAATAATAAATAGAGATGACAAAACAATATTAAAGCAATTGAATTACGTTATAATAAGATTTTGTATTTAATAAAATGGAGAAAATTTGGCTATCGTGTTTTGATCTACCCTGTACACTAGATAACCATTTTAACAAAATACTAGAAACTAAATCTGCTCTATTAAGCTACAGGTTTAAAGACATTAAAGATATTACATAAAAGTAGCTTTATTTTCCAAAGAAATTAGTATAACGTATTGTGTGATATACTGTAGAAATAGAATAGAATAGTGTATCATTTAAAAAAATACAAGTTTAGTGCCTTCTGCAATTACGTAATACCCTGTATACAAATTTAAGACATATTCAGTAGTACCAAGATAGAGATAATAATAGAAATAATTAGGCAAATTTTCGAAAGCTTGTTGCCGAGTCACGAGGTCCGGAGGGCTCGAATGACTATTGCCAAACTTAAGAATAAATCTGGAGAAATATGTTCTCACTCTGACTAGACTATTTTTGGACTCATACATTTCATTCAAGTACAGAAATGGAGCTATATTAAATACGTTTGTCAACACAAACAAAATCTGGAACGTAATAAGTATATACAGGGTCCGCCTTTGGGAGCTGATCCTATGAGTATCTGCTAAACCAAACTTACTATGATTTTGAAAATTTGGTCAGTCGTTTTAAAAAAACAACATTTTTCTAAAAAAATTGACAGATGCGGTCTTAGTAATAACTCGTTAATTGTTCTGTTCCTGTCAAACAATTTGAACAAAACTTTGAGGTGTTGTAGGCAAAGGTTTATTGCAACAGTCTGCAAAAAATGACATTTGTATTTTTCATAAAAATAAAATTATGAATGTCTAAACTTGACTATCAAAAAATGCAAGTTACCCAAAAAAATGAAATGGAAACCCCTATTTTTTATTTCTCAGATCGATTTAGCGTCAAAAATTAAGGTAAGTTTGTTTAAAACTTTATTTGCCTAAACGTAACAGTTTCATTTTCCTTGTTCGTGGTCACCATGGAAACCAAATAATTGAGAATTGAAATAAAGAAAAATATTTGAATAAGTTACTGCCGAAAATTATAAAAATTGATAATTTTGTGATTCAAAAGTCATTCTAAGTCATTTTTTTCAAATTCGATGTACAACATAAGTGTAAAAATTTAATACTTTATGAGTAAATCGAAAAAAACTACTTTTTACTGCGGTGGTAAAAGATACTTATCAGCGCATCATTACACGATAACGATGCTTATTTATTTTGTTTTTCTTTTGTAGTCAATAATTTAATAAAATTGTTGACAGTTTGTGTTTTTCTTGATGAAATGGCTCGACTTGAATATTCTAATACAGATTATTTGAATTTAATTTTAATTCACGGAGAATGTCATAGAGTTGTGAAACGAGCAGTAAGAAGATTTATCGAACGCTATCCTGAGCGCCCCCCACCATCAGTGGATACAATAAGACGTGTGGTTAAAAATTTGGAACAGTTTGGCACATTTAAACACTCTGCACCTCGCAAAAAAACTGCTATTGATAACGAACAGAATGAAGTTATAACTTTAGGATATTTCCGTGCCTATCCTTGTAATTCCATAAACGACGCGAAAACAGATATTGGCTTAACACCAACAACTATCAGAAGAATTCTTAAGAAACATAAGTTTAGACCATACTGTTTACAATTAGTTTAACATTTGAAAGAAGCGGATTTCTTGAAACGTATCGAATTTTGTGGAACAATTTTGTTCAAAATACAAGAAATTCCTAATTTTTTGACTGATATCATATGGACGGACGAATCTAAATTTACGAAAAATGGCATATTTAATCGCCGAAACTCGCATTACTGGAATAACGAAAATAGCAATCTAATTCGCGAATGCCATTTTCAGGAAATTTGAATTTTAACGTATTTTGTGCTATTCAGAATAACGAAATCTTTGACGTGTATTTTTACAACGAAAATTTGAGAGGTTTAAAATAGTTGATTGTTGCGATTTATGATTACAAATTTAATTTCTAGGAGAAAATTATCTTGAGATACTAAACACTCGAATTCAACCCCGATTAAATCTAGAAAGGGAAAATTTATGGTACCAACAAGACGGTGCGCCCCCTCACAACACCAACGCTGTTTCCATGAAACTTAAAAAAATTTTTGAAGATCGTTGGTTTGCCAATAATGGTCCCTTTCCATGGCCACCTAGGTCACTTAAATCTTACGCCAATGGATTTTTACCTTTGGGGTCGAATTAAAAATATTGTTTATGCTACACCACTAACGACAAAAGAAGATTGCATTGCAAGAGTGCAAAATGTCTTCAATTCTCTTTCTCCACAAGAAATTCAAAGGGCTACAAATGAAGCCGTTATAAGACGGGTTCAACAATGTCTTGCGTCTAACGGGCAACATTTTGAACATTTATTGTAAATTAATTTACAGAAATACTAAATAAGCGACTTTATCGTGTAAGAATGCACTGATAAGTATGTTGTTACTACCTCCGCAGTAAAAAGTAGTTTTTTTCGATTTACTCATAAAGTATTAAATTTTCACACTTATGTTGTACATCGAATTTGAAAAAAATGACTTAGAAAATTTCTATTTGGTAAAAATGAGTTTTGAATCGCAAAATTATCAATTTTTATAATTTTTTGCAGTAACTTTTTCAAAAATTTTCTTTATTTCAATTATTTGGTTTCCATGGTGACCACGAACAAGGAATACTAGATTTAAGTATGTAGCTCATTTTTATACAAATTTTAAAATTGGACTTTTTGATAATAAGTATGAAACTGTTACGTTTAGGCAAATAAAGTTTTAAACAAACTTACCTTATTTTTGACGTTAAATCGATCTGAGTAATAAAAATAGGGTTTCCATTTGATTTTTTGAGTAACTTGCATTTTTGATAGTCAAGTTTAGACATTCATAATTTTATTTTTATGAAAATACACAATGTCATTTTTGCAGACTGTTGCAATAAACCTTTGCCTACAAACCTCAAAGTTTTATTCAAATTGTTTGATAGGAACAGAACAATTAACAGTTATTACAAAGACCGCATCTGTCAATTTAAAAAAAAATGTTTTTTTAAACGACTGAAATTTCGTATTTAGTTTATTTAACAAACTTACCTTAAAATTCGACATAGAATCCAAAATGTATTAATATACGAGGTGTTCCATTTAAAATAAGCGACTATACCGACTTCCGGTATAACCGAAGTGGTACGAACGTGAAAATATTTTAGATGAGTTAGCCCTAACATCATAACCCTGTCACCAAATTTTCAAAATTATAGTAAGTTTGGTTTAGTAGATACTCATAGGATCAGCTCCCAAAGGCGGACCCTGTATACTAAGTATAATAATAACAGGATTCTGAAAATGTATACTTTCACCATTATATTATACATATTAAAATACTTATCTTTTTTTTTTGTTTTTAATGGTGTATTGGTATATTAACGTATACAATCTAAACCTTTCGATAACACTTACAGTGATCTTCGTCAGTAGTAATATTATCTGTTAAAATTGTTAAAGATGTTGAAACAATTTTGTGAAAATTAAAACATAAACATAAGCCTATATTTATGTTTTAATTTTAGTTGATGGGTTATGGTTTACGATAAAATATTTACATGGAGCCGTAACCCCATTTCTTAATCAAAGCTATTAATATTGCTAATTACCGGGTAAATTTAAAAAAATACAAATCCGAATTTGGTATTACTCAAATAAAATATCGTATTGTATACGTACATTAAAAATAAATAATAAACATAAACCACACTAACCTACCTTAACCTTCATATACTTTCTCGCGGCAGTACTTACATAGCTGTTACAAGCGAATTGAGTAAGTAATGTGCAATTTGAAAAAAACGAGATCTTTACTGGATCTTAAAACTTAAAAGAAATAAATAAATGTTAGTGTGACAATAGCGTGTACCCAGCAGCGCACGCGCACTCTTAAATTTCGATGTGCTTACTACCGCGAGACAAGTGTAACGTATTATAAACCTGCAATATTTATCCACTATTCATCCACTGCTGGATTTAGGCCACCTCCATTTGATACAATCAGTTTTTGTTTCTGTCCACCTGTGATGTTCTTTACGTCTTCGATCCATCTTTTAAGAGGTTTTCCTACACTTCTCTTGGTTAATCGTGGTTTCCAGGTCAATAGTTTTTGTATCCACCTTTCACGTAGCCTTGCTACGTGACCGACCCATTGCCACTTCGGTCTAACTACGCGTTCCACTACGCCTGTTAGCCCGGTTTTAGTTCGGATGTTGTCATTTCGGACTCTGTCCCTTCGGGTTATTCCCAGAATGGCTCGTTCTGTCGCTCTTTGTGTTACACTTAGCTGTTCAATGATTTTCCTTGTTATGGCCATTGTTTCTAAGCCATATGTGGTTACTGGTAGTATGCAACTATCATATACCTTGCGTTTCAAGTTCATAGGAATGCTTTTACTCGTAGTATACGGTCAATTTTACAAAAGCTGCCCATGTCAGGTGGATTCTTCGTTTGATTTCAGCTGTTTGATTGTCTTTACGTACACAGATACGTATTTGTATGGTATGACCAAGGTATACGTTTCTGTTTCTAGCGGTACGTTGTCAATAGCGTTTCGTTCGCTGCTCATTATGACTTAGTTGTATTTAAGTTCATTCGGAGACCCATTTTTTGTGATTGGTGGTTAGTTCTTTTATAGTAGTATTTATTTATGTTAGTACTGATCAAGTTTATGTCGTCAGAAAATCTCAAGTGATTTAGATGAACGTCATCGTTTTTTGGGCCTCTTTCTTTCCATTTTAGTTGTTTAAATACGTTTTCCAGCATCAGCGAGAACAGCTTAGGTGACATTGCATCACTCTGGCGGACGCCTTTTTCAAGGCGTATCTTCCCAGTTGTTAAGTTGTCGTCTATTTTATTGTGGAAGGTAGTTTGTTCGTATATATTTTTAATGAGAGAGATGTATCTCTTGAGTCCACTCAAGCGTCTTCCATTGCTGTAATGAGCGCCCAGGTTTCTATACTGCCAAAGGCTTAGCGATAATCCACAAATGTCAAGTCTATTAGGATATTATACTCCATTGTCTTTTCTATCAGAATTGTAATCGTTTGTAAGTGATCCGCTGTGCTGAAACCTCTGCGAAAACCCGCCTGTACCACCGGTTGATAGGAATCTAGTTTTGCGGCAAGGCGGTTTGTTAGAATCTTAGTCAACAGCCTACACAGATGCGAGAGCAGACTTTTAGGTCGGTAGCTTTCAATATTACTAATATCTTCTTTTTTGTGAATTAATACCACCTATGCGTTCTTCTACATTTCTCGTATTTTGCCTTTTGCTAAGTACTCATTTAACAGTAATTGTATGGCCCTCTTTAAGGTTTTCCCATCAGTTTTTATCATCTCTGGTGTTATCCGGTCTTCGCCATGGGCCTTTGCGTTCCTCTTTTATTGAGAGCATGTTTTAGTTCCGTTATAGATATTTCAAGCATTTCCTCTGATCCGACATTCAGGATTGTCTTGGTATTATTGTTTGTTTTTTATATTAACGATTTATAGAGTTGTTGATAGAATATCTGAATTTTGTATGCAATTTTGGATTTTTCGCTTAATTCACTTCCTTGTTGGTCTTTTATTTTTACTATGTTCAATTTCCCTTTAGCCATATTTCATTTGAGCACTTTCATACTCTTATTATTTTTTATTGCGTTTAAAATCTGTTTTTTTCTTATGAGCTCGTAGATATTCCCTTATGTTGGTTTTTACGGATGTGTTGATAGTTGTATAGTCATGAGCATGTCTATTTGTTTCCCTCGTTTTTCTATTAGCTGTACTGTTTCGGGGTTTAATATCATTTTTTGTACTCCTTGTTTTAGAGCATATCCTTTTTGTGGTTGTTTGTATAGCTTATACCGTTTTTTGTGTTATTTCATCCACATCTTCGTTGTTTGAGACTAATAATGGCTCCAGTCTTTCTGTCATTTCCCTTTGATATTCCTCTATAGTTTGGTTTAGTGCTTCTGTTGTTAGGAATCTATTTTTTATATGACTTCGTCGCTCTGTTTTGGTTCTTATCTGTGTATTAGCCTTCAATAAGCGGTGAATTTCTTCAGAACCGTGACGTCTTTACATATTTTTCTGTTGTTACATAGTATAATAGTATATTACAGAATAAGGGTGGTAAGTAGCCTACTACGCACGAGTGTTGTAATGTACAGGAGTGCCTAATATGCATTACCGCCCGAGTTGTGTGCTATGCTTTTTCTACTCCTAAAGAGTATAAAAACAGTGACGTATGAGTAATACGTAACTACCACTCATTAAGATTCTTATGACCTTTGAACGTTTTATACACGTACCTAATCTTTTAATGTTGACACACTGCTTTCAATATGTCCTATGTACTAAATTGTAGTGGCAGTTGAGGCTTTATTTAACACATAATTGTCAATTCAACTTTCTGTTACATTTTATGACTTCGTGCTATTTAAGTCCGCAGATTACTACTTGCATTGATTAAAATGGTGGTAAGTAATATCACAAGTTAAAATAACCTAAATGTAATGATCTCGTTACAATTAAAAATATGTTCAATGTCTTCTATGATAAATACTGAATATCGTTACCACCTCACTTATGAAATTATTACACATTTAAAGTTAGTTTTATTTCAATTAATATAACAAAAAGTTACAGAACCAATGTATAATGAATAACATTATAAGTAATTAATACACAAAAAGTAGGTAGATGCTTATTTTCAAAATAACTAAGTCATAAGTCATAAGTCATAAGCTGTATTATATTGTTCAATATCTGGTATAAATTTTATGTATAAACATTGATGCGACATATTGCTAGATTAAATCATTTTCAATTCCAAAGTTATTATCTAACAACTGATTCTTTACGTACTAAACAAACATACCTTCAACTGCAACGGAAAGGTTATAATGCATTGTTAAATATAATAAATGTCTCTTTTATATTTGAGAGACAGTTGGAAAATTGTACAAACTATCATTAATTCACTGAATTATCAATGTACTAAATGTAGAATGTACCAAACCGTTTGCACCATCCATAAACGGTATTTCCTATGTTATTTCTTTAGGTCCTTCACTTTTCTAAAATGAAAATTATAGTTTACTGGAGAGTGACAATATGTTCTAATATGCTGTTTAAAAGTTTTTTTAAATAAAAATATCAATACATGTTTACCTAAATTCACATATTAAAACACCTAAAAATTGAGGTGGATGTTAGGTTAATAGAACAAATCTGCTTGAACTACCAATTAAGTGCTGTTACTAGTACCAATAGAGTGTATATGTGCTCTATACTTTAAAACCACATTAAGAAGTGTGTCCATTTTAGAAAATAATCGTAACACTTCTAATTTTCATTACGTAACCGTATTACGTAATAGAGAATTTACACATATTTTGAATTTGAGTCTCGTCATTCGTGTATTACGTATATAGGCGTAAAAAAAGTTTATTTCATTCTTTTCTCTTCCATCTGGGCTACGTCATGCCCATTTTCGTGGTTCCTTTTCTTATAGAATGTGTTCAGGAGGAATAATCGTTCATAATCTGATCTGATAATAATTCAAATCAAAGTTTGAGTCAGGCTACGTGAAAAACTTTAAATAAGAAAACGGGCGTAAATTATTCAGCGATTGAAAAACAAAATATGAAAACACTTATAGATTCATTACGTTTGAATTGTAACATATACGTAAATTTTACATTGGACATCGCCAATTTTCTGAGATACAAACGTTGATAGAATTAAAATAAAGTTTTCTCGGATTTGAACCAGAAATCCGATTTGATATTTAGCTTTTTGTCCCTTTCCTTTGAATATAAATTTATACGGGAAGCTCTTTCTAAGAAAGAATTTATTATCTTACTTAAAGCGGTCTTGTTGCTGTTTCGAATTTACCCATGAATAAATTGGCCATAAACGGAAATAAGGTATTGCCCATTATCGTACCATGTTCTTGTTTGAAAAATTAATAGTGAATTTTGAAAACGGTTTGTTTCATACATAACTTTATTTATTTAAGAAATTCTTTTACTTCTACATCAGCCATGTGTTTTTGTTTTAAAACATGTTCTACGTAAACTGAAGTTTGGTCTATTGGAACGACCGGAGGCAATGAACAAACGTCGAATGAGATTAAAATTTCATATTCTGTAAGTTCAATATGTTTAATTGTATCAACAAATTCATACGAACTTAAAACACTGAAATTGGTAGGAGAGGTTATGAAATTTACAACGATTTGGACAGCATATTAGTAGGTGCATGAACACTAGAAACAATGGGTCGCAGAGGATTACCTGCTTTATAAATCGTATCATTTTATCATCTTATCATCTTATCATCTTATCATCTTATCATCTTATCATCTTATCATCTTATCATCTTATCATCTTATCATCTTATCATCTTATCATCTTATCATCTTATCATCTTATCATCTTATCATCTTATCATCTTATCATCTTATCATCTTATCATCTTATCATCTTATCATCTTATCATCTTATCATCTTATCATCTTATCATCTTATCATCTTATCATCTTATCATCTTATCATCTTATCATCTTATCATCTTATCATCTTATCATCTTATCATCTATCATCATCTTATCATCTTATCATCTTATCATCTTATCATCTTATCATCTTATCATCTTATCATCTTATCATCTTATCATCTTATCATCTTATCATCTTATCATCTTATCATCTTATCATCTATATCATCTTATCATCTTATCATCTTATCATCTTATCATCTTATCATCTTATCATCTTATCATCTTATCATCTTATCATATCTTATCATCTTATCATCTTATCATCTTATCATCTTATCATCTTATCATCTTATCATCTTATCATCTTCATCATCTTATCATCTTATCATCTCATCATCTCATCATCTCATCATCTCATCATCTCATCATCTCATCATCTCATCATCTCATCATTCATCATCTCATCATCTCATCATCTCATCATCTCATCATCTCATCATCTCATCATCTCATCATCTCATCATCTCATCATCTCATCATCTCATCATCTCATCATCTCATCATCTCATCATCTCATCATCTCATCATTTCATCATCTCATCATCTCATCATCTCATCTCATCATCTCATCATCTCATCATCTCATCATCTCATCATCTCATCATCTCATCATCTATCATCTCATCATCTCATCATCTCATCATCTCATCATCTCATCATCTCATCATCTCATCATCTCATCATCTATCATCTCATCATCTCATCATCTCATCATCTATCATCTATCTCATCTTCATCATCTCATCATCTATCATCTTATCATCTTATCATCTTATCATCTTATCATCTTATCATCTTATCATCTTATCATCTTATCATCTTATCATCTTATCATCTTATCATCTTATCATCTTATCATCTTATCATCTTATCATCTTATCATCTTATCATCTTATCATCTTATCATCTTATCATCTTATCATCTTATCATCTTATCATCTTATCATCTTATCATCTTATCATCTTATCATCTTATCATCTTATCATCTTATCATCTTATCATCTTATCATCTTATCATCTTATCATCTTATCATCTTATCATCTTATCATCTTATCATCTTATCATCTTATCATCTTATCATCTTATCATCTTATCATCTTATCATCTTATCATCTTATCATCTTATCATCTTATCATCTATCATCTTATCATCTCATCATCTCATCATCTATCATCTATCATCATCATCATCATCTCATCATCTCATCATCTCATCATCTCATCATCTCATCATCTCATCATCTCATCATCTCATCATCTATCATCTCATCATCTCATCATCTCATCATCTCATCATCTCATCATCTCATCATCTCATCATCTCATCATCTCATCATCTCATCATCTCATCATTCATCATCTCATCATCATCATCATCATCTCTATCATCTCATCATCTCATCATCTCATCATCTCATCATTCATCATCTCATCATCTCATCATCTCATCATCTATCATCTATCATCTCATCATCTCATCATCTCATCATCTCATCATCTCATCATCTCATCATCTCATCATCTCATCATCTATCATCTATCATCTTATCATCTTATCATCTTATCATCTTATCATCTTATCATCTTATCATCTTATCATCTTATCATCTTATCATCTTATCATCTTATCATCTTATCATCTTATCATCTTATCATCTTATCATCTTATCATCTTATCATCTTATCATCTTATCATCTTATCATCTTATCATCTTATCATCTTATCATCTTATCATCTTATCATCTTATCATCTTATCATCTTATCATCTTATCATCTTATCATCTTATCATCTTATCATCTTATCATCTTATCATCTTATCATCTTATCATCTTATCATCTTATCATCTTATCATCTTATCATCTTATCATCTATCATCTTATCATCTTATCATCTTATCATCTTATCATCTTATCATCTATCATCTTATCATCTTATCATCTTATCATCTTATCATCTTATCATCTTATCATCTTATCATCTTATCATCTTATCATCTTATCATCTTATCATCTTATCATCTTATCATCTTATCATCTTATCATCTTATCATCTTATCATCTTATCATCTTATCATCTTATCATCTTATCATCTTATCATCTTATCATCTTATCATCTTATCATCTTATCATCTTATCATCTATCATCTTATCATTATCATCTTATCATCTTATCATCTTATCATCTATCATCTTTCATCTTATCATCTTATCATCTTATCATCTTATCATCTTATCATCTTATCATCTTATCATCTTATCATCTTATCATCTTATCATCTTATCATCTTATCATCTTATCATCTTATCATCTTATCATCTTATCATCTTATCATCTTATCATCTATCATCTTATCATCTTATCATCTTATCATCTTATCATCTTATCATCTTATCATCTTATCATCTTATCATCTTATCATCTTATCATCTTATCATCTTATCATCTTATCATCTTATCATCTTATCATCTTATCATCTTATCATCTTATCATCTTATCATCTTATCATCTTATCATCTTATCATCTTATCATCTTATCATCTTATCATCTTATCATCTTATCATCTTATCATCTTATCATCTTATCATCTTATCATCTTATCATCTTATCATCTTATCATCTTATCATCTTATCATCTTATCATCTTATCATCTTATCATCTTATCATCTTATCATCTTATCATCTTATCATCTTATCATCTTATCATCTTATCATCTATCATCTTATCATCTATCATCTATCATCTATCATCTATCATCTATCATCTATCATCTATCATCTTTCATCTATCATCTTATCTCATCTATCATTTATCATCTACTCTATCATTATCATCTATCATCTATCATCTATCATTATCATCTTATCATCTTATCATCTTATCATCTTATCATCTTATCATCTTATCATCTATATCTATCATTATCATCTTATCATCTTATCATCTTATCATCTTATCATCTTATCATCTTATCATCTTATCATCTTATCATCTTTCATCTTATCATCTTATCATCTTATCATCTTATCATCTTATCAATGTCTGTATACATCTTATCACTCTTATCATCTTATCATCTTATCATCTTATCATCTTATCATCTTATCATCTTATCATGCTTATCATCTTATCATCTTATCATCTTATCATCTTATCATCTTATCATCTTATCATCTTATCTCTTACATCTTATCATCTTATCATCTTATCATCTTATCATCTTATCATCTTATCATCTTATCATCTTATCATCTTATCATCTTATCATCTTATCATCTTATCATCTTATCATCTTATCATCTTATCATCTTATCATCTTATCATCTTATCATCTTATCATCTTATCATCTATATCATCTTATCATCTTATCATCTTATCATCTTATCATCTTATCATCTTATCATCTTATCATCTTATCATCTTATCATCTTATCATCTTATCATCTTATCATCTTATCATCTTATCATCTACGGATGTGTTGATAGTTGTATAGTCATGAGCATGTCTATTTGTTTCCCTCGTTTTTCTATTAGCTGTACTGTTGGGGTTTAATATCATTTTGTACTCCTTGTTTTAGAGCATATCCTTTTGTGGTTGTTTGTAGCTTATCTTTTTGTGTTATTTCATCCACATCTTCGTTGTTTGAGACTAATAATGGCTCCAGTCTTTTTTTCCTTTGATATTCCTCTATAGTTTGGTTTAGTGCTTCTTGTTAGGAATCTATTTTTTATGACTTTCGCTCTGTTTTGGTTCTTATCTGTGTATTAGCCTTCAATAAGCGGTGAATTTCTTCAGAACCGTGACGTCTTTACATATTTTTCTGTTGTTACATAGTATAATAGTATATTACAGAATAAGGGTGGTAAGTAGCCTACTACGCACGAGTGTTGTAATGTACAGGAGTGCCTAAATCATTACCGCCGAGTTGTGTATGCTTTTCTACTCCTAAAGAGTATAAAAACAGTGACGTATGAGTAATACGTAATACCACTCATTAAGATTCTTATGACCTTTGAACGTTTTATACACGTACCTAATCTTTTAATGTTGACACACTGCTTTCAATATGTCCTATGTACTAAATTTGTGAGTTGAGGCTTTATTTAACACATAATTGTCAATTCAACTTTCTGTTACATTTTATGACTTCGTGCTATTTAAGTCCGCAGATTACTACTTGCATTGATTAAAATGGTGGTGGAAGTAATATCACAAGTTAAAATAACCTAAATGTAATGATCTCGTTACAATTAAAAATATGTTCAATGTCTTCTATGATAAATATGAATATCGTTACCACTCACTTATGAAATTATTACATTTAAAGTTAGTTTTATTTCAATTAATATAACAAAAAGTTACAGAACCAATGTATAATGAATAACATTATAAGTAATTAATACACAAAAAGTAGGTAGATGCTTATTTTCAAAATAACTAAGTCATAAGTCATAAGTCATAAGCTGTATTATATTGTTCAATATCTGGTATAAATTTTATGTATAAACATTGATGCGACATATTGCTAGATTAAATCATTTTCAATTCCAAAGTTATTATCTAACAACTGATTCTTTACGTACTAAACAAACATACCTTCAACTGCAACGGAAAGGTTATAATGCATTGTTAAATATAATAAATGTCTCTTTTATATTTGAGAGACAGTTGGAAAATTGTACAAACTATCATTAATTCACTGAATTATCAATGTACTAAATGTAGAATGTACCAAACCGTTTGCACCATCCATAAACGGTATTTCCTATGTTATTTCTTTAGGTCCTTCACTTTTCTAAAATGAAAATTATAGTTTACTGGAGAGTGACAATATGTTCTATATGCTGTTTAAAGTTTTTTAAATAAAAATATCAATACATGTTTACCTAAATTACATATTAAAACACCTAAAAATTGAGGTGGATGTTAGGTTAATAGAACAAATCTTGAACTACCAATTAAGTGCTGTTACTAGTACCAATAGAGTGTATATGTGTCTATACTTTAAAACCACATTAAAAGTGTGTCCATTTTAGAAAATAATCGTAACACTTCTAATTTTCATTTAACCGTATTACGTAATAGAGAATTTACACATATTTTGAATTTGAGTCTCGTCATTCGTGTATTCTATATAGGCGTAAAAAGTTTATTTCTTCTTTTCTTCCATCTGGGCTACGTCATGCCCATTTTCGTGGTTCCTTTTCTTATAGAATGTGTTCAGGAGGAATAATCGTTCATAATCTGATCTGATAATAATTCAAATCAAAGTTTGAGTCAGGCATGAAAACTTTAAATAAGAAAACGGGCGTAAATTATTCAGCGATTGAAAAACAAAATATGAAAACACTTATAGATTCATTACGTTTGAATTGTAACATACGTAAATTTTACATTGGACATCGCCAATTTTCTGAGATACAAACGTTGATAGAATTAAAATAAAGTTTTTCATTTGAACCAGAAATCCGATTTGATATTTAGCTTTTTGTCCCTTTCCTTTGAATATAAATTTATACGGGAAGCTCTTTCTAAGAAAGAATTTATTATCTTACTTAAAGCGGTCTTGTTGCTGTTTCGAATTTACCCATGAATAAATTGGCCATAAACGGAAATAAGGTATTGCCCATTATCGTACCATGTTCTTGTTTGAAAAATTAATAGTGAATTTTGAAAACGGTTTGTTTCATACATAACTTTATTTATTTAAGAAATTCTTTTACTTCTACATCAGCCATGTGTTTTTGTTTTAAAACATGTTCTACGTAAACTGAAGTTTGGTCTATTGGAACGACAGGCAATGAACAAACGTCGAATGAGATTAAAATTTCATTTCTGTAAGTTCAATATGTTTAATTGTATCAACAAATTCATACGAACTTAAAACACTGAAATTGGTAGGAGAGGTTATGAAATTTACAACGATTTGGACAGCATATTAGTAGGTGCATGAACACTAGAAACAATGGGTCGCAGAGGATTATCTCTCATCTTATCATCTTATCATCTTATCATCTATCTTATCTATCTTTCATCATCTTATCATCTTATCATCTTATCATCTTATCATCTTATCATCTTATCATCTTATCATCTTATCATCTTATCATCTTATCATCTTATCATCTTATCATCTTATCATCTTATCATCTTATCATCTTATCATCTTATCATCTTATCATCTTATCATCTTATCATCTTATCATCTTATCATCTTATCATCTTATCATCTTATCATCTTATCATCTTATCATCTTATCATCTTATCATCTTATCATCTTATCATCTTATCATCTTATCATCTTATCATCTTATCATCTTATCATCTTATCATCTTATCATCTTATCATCTTATCATCTTATCATCTTATCATCTTATCATCTTATCATCTTATCATCTTATCATCTTATCATCTTATCATCTTATCATCTTATCATCTTATCATCTTATCATCTTATCATCTTATCATCTTATCATCTTATCATCTTATCATCTTATCATCTTATCATCTTATCATCTTATCATCTTATCATCTTATCATCTTATCATCTTATCATCTTATCATCTTATCATCTTATCATCTTATCATCTTATCATCTTATCATCTTATCATCTTATCATCTTATCATCTTATCATCTTATCATCTTATCATCTTATCATCTTATCATCTTATCATCTTATCATCTTATCATCTTATCATCTTATCATCTTATCATCTTATCATCTTATCATCTTATCATCTTATCATCTCATCATCTCATCATCTATCATCTATCATCTATCATCTATCATCTCATCATCTATCATCTTATCATCATCATCATCTCATCATCTCATCTATCATCATCATCTCATCATCTCATCATCTTCATCTATCATCTCATCATCTATCATCTATCATCTCATCATCATCATCTCATCATCTCATCATCTCATCATCTCATCATCTCATCATCTCATCATCTCATCATCTCATCATCTCATCATCTCATCATCTCATCATCATCTCATCATCTCATCATCTCATCATCTCATCATCTCATCATCTTCATCTTTCATCCAACATTTAATCATCTTTCTATGCCAACTATTATTTTATTCAACTGGGGTTTGGTAAAAGTAGATATATTTCAAACCTCTGTAACAACCTTTTTGTGGTTGTATTAAAAAGTACATTAATTTAAGAATCGTTCATTTATTTGGCGTGATATTAGAAAAGTTTAATTATTAATATGTAGATTGTGATGGCATTTCCTAGAACAAATCTTTTGGGTGTAATATTTCATAGAGTTATAGTTCCTTTCTTAAAAATTGGATTTATATTATGGTATCCGCGCAACGCAAGAAAACTTTTAGGTGGAATACACTTGAGTTATTCTGAAAGCTTTTTTAATTCACTTAATACTGAATGTTACAGCAATAAGCATAATTTTTACCTAATTTTTTATATTTGGTGCCATCAGATTTTGGTGGTAAGTTATTTTCTCATTATATTTAAAACTAAAGCATTTGTTTGTTTTTAGGCACCTTTTAAGTACTCACTTTTAAGTACTTACTTTTCTTTTTACTTTTAATTACTTACTTTGCACTTATTTTGCATTTAGCTTGCAATTATTTTACTCATATTTTTAATGCATACTTTTATATGGCAATTTTTACTTGAATACATTTTACAACGCAAGTTCTACATACTTTTATAAATAAATTGGGCGAATTAAACTTCAAAGAAATTCAATAAAGTTATGGACACAATATATAAAGGAAATAAGCAATACATTGACCTCACCAAGTTCACCATTCTGCTTCATAGTTACCAGTTACAGTGTATGTACAGAACCGTTAAAAGTAATGTTTTTATATAAGTTAGAATAGTATATGACTTCTGATTTTTTTACGTTTTCAATCATATATTGAATAAACTTATGTATATCATGTTATTTTATTTTCATTTTGATAAATTGTTTATTATTATTCATTAACTAGGTTTTGTTGTTCCTATATATATATATATATATATATATATATATATATATATAAAGACAACATGGCGCTCGAGATTTTATCATTTTTTCAAAATTTTTAGATAAAATTTTTTATGAATTAAGTATAAGTGAAAATAATTAATTATGAGAAGCAGGCAGTATTTCAGGTATGTTAATTAAACTCTAAATTAGAACTCTCCCTATCTCAATCTACCGATGAGCCGACGGCAGTAGCGATTGTAATTTGGTAATTTTATAATAATTAAAATTATTTGATCAATTAAAATTGGTTATTACATCATCGCTTTTTATTAATGTTACAATATTGACGCCATTGAATAATTGTTGTTATACTTTGGCGGCATTTGTTGTTACAATTTGGCGCCCGAGCAGGGACATTGAAATTTATTACATTCAGATTTATTACTTGAAGTTTATTGCTTGAAATTTATTACTTTATTTGAGATTTTTATTTACATTTGTGTTAATACTACAGGGCCAGAAAAGATTTTCTGTTGTTTCAATGCTGGTTATTCTCACTTGTGTTTGTTTATTTTGATTTTATGTTAAGAGTTGACCGAGATTTATGGAGTGTTACCATTTAGGTTAGCTTGGTATTTTATGTGTTTATATATAATGAAATTTATTGATTGTGTTATATAATATTTTTACGATGTCAAATTTTAATTGTCTTACTTAAAGCGGTCTTGTTGTGTTTAATTTACCCATGAATAAATTGGCCATAAACGGAAATAAGGTATTGCCCATTATCGTACCATGTTCTTGTTTGAAAAATTAATAGTGAATTTTGAAAACGGTTTGTTTCATACATAACTTTATTTATTTAAGAAATTCTTTTACTTCTACATCAGCCATGTGTTTTTGTTTTAAAACATGTTCTACGTAAACTGAAGTTTGGTCTATTGGAACGACCGGAGGCAATGAACAAACGTCGAATGAGATTAAAATTTCATATTCTGTAAGTTCAATATGTTTAATTGTATCAACAAATTCATACGAACTTAAAACACTGAAATTGGTAGGAGAGGTTATGAAATTTACAACGATTTGGACAGCATATTAGTAGGTGCATGAACACTAGAAACAATGGGTCGCAGAGGATTACCTGCTTTATAAATCGTATCATTTTATCATCTTATCATCTTATCATCTTATCATCTTATCATCTTATCATCTTATCATCTTATCATCTTATCATCTATATCATTCTTATCATCTTATCATCTTATCATCTTATCATCTTATCTATCTTATCATCTTATCATCTTATCATCTTATCATCTTATCATCTTATCATCTTATCATCTTATCATCTTATCATCTTATCATCTTATCATCTTATCATCTTATCATCTTATCATCTTATCATCTTATCATCTTATCATCTTATCATCTTATCATCTTATCATCTTATCATCTTATCATCTTATCATCTTATCATCTTATCATCTTATCATCTTATCATCTTATCATCTTATCATTTATCATCTTATCATCATTATCATCTTATCATCTTATCATCTTATCATCTTATCATCTTATCATCTTATCATCTTATCATCTTATCATCTTATCATCTTATCATCTTATCATCTTATCATCTTATCATCTTATCATCTTATCATCTTATCATCTTATCATCTTATCATCTTATCATCTTATCATCTTATCATCTTATCATCTTATCATCTTATCATCTTATCATCATTATCATCTTATCATCTTTATCATCTTATCATCTTATCATCTTATCATCTATATTTTCATCTTATCATCTTATCATCTTTTTATCATCTTATCATCTTTATCATCTTATCATCTATATTACATCTTATCATCTTATCATCTTATCATCTTATCATCTTATCATCTTATCATCTTATCATCTATATCTTATCATTTATCTTATATCTTTTATCATCTTATCATCTTATCATCTTATCATCTATCATCTTATCATCTATTCATCTTATCATCTTATCATCTTATCATCATTATCATCTTATCATCTTATCATCTTATCATCTAAATTATATCACATCTTATCATCTTATCATCTTATCATCTTCATCTTATCATCTTATCATCTTATCATCTTATCATCTTATCATCATATATCATCTTATCATCTTATCATCTTATCATCATTTTATCATCTTATCATCTTATCATCTTATCATCTTATCATCTTATCATCTTATCATCTTATCATCTTATCATCTTATCATCTTATCATCTTATCATCTTATCATCTTATCATCTTATCATCTTATCATCTTATCATCTTATCATCTTATCATCTTATCATCTTATCATCTTATCATCTTATCATCTTATCATCTTATCATCTTATCATCTTATCATCTTATCATTTATCATCTTATCATCTTATCATCTTATCATTTATCATCTTAATGTAATCTTATCATCTTATCATCTTATCATCTTATCATCTTATCATCTTATCATCTTATCATCTTATCATCTTATCATCTTATCATCTTATCATCTTATCATCTTATCATCTTATCATCTTATCATCTTATCATCTTATCATCTTATCATCTTATCATCTTATCATCTTATCATCTTATCATCTTATCATCTTATCATCTTATCATCTTATCATCTTATCATCTTATCATCTTATCATCTTATCATCTTATCATCTTATCATCTTATCATCTTATCATCTTATCATCTTATCATCTTATCATCTTATCATCTTATCATCTTATCATCTTATCATCTTATCATCTTATCATCTTATCATCTTATCATCTTATCATCTTATCATCTTATCATCTTATCATCTTATCATCTTATCATCTTATCATCTTATCATCTTATCATCTTATCATCTTATCATCTTATCATCTTATCATCTTATCATCTTATCATCTTATCATCTTATCATCTTATCATCTTATCATCTTATCATCTTATCATCTTATCATCTTATCATCTTATCATCTTATCATCTTATCATCTTATCATCTTATCATCTTCATCATCTTATCATCTTATCATCTTATCATCTTATCATCTTATCATCTTATCATCTTATCATCTTATCATCTTATATCTATCTTTATCATCTTATCATCTTATCATCTTATCATCTTATCATCTTATCATCTTATCATCTTATCATCTTATCATCTTATCATCTTATCATCTTATCAATTTTCATCCAACGATTTAATCGAACTTTCTATGCCAACTATTATTTTATTCAACTGGGGTTTGGTAAAAGTAAGGTATATTTCAAACCTCTGTAACAACCTTTTTTGTGGTTGTATTAAAAAGTACATTAATTTAAGAATCGTTCATTTATTTGGCGTGATATTAGAAAAGTTTAATTATTAATATGTAGATTGTGATGGCAACTTAATTGGCATTTCCTAGAACAAATCTTTTGGGTGTAATATTTCATAGAGTTATAGTTCCCTTTCTTAAAAAATTGGATTTATATTATGGTATCCGCGCAACGCAAGAAAACTTTTAGGGGGAATACACTTGAGTTATTCTGAAAGCTTTCTTTTTTTAATTCACTGAATATTACAGCAATAAGCATGATTTTTACCTAATTTTTTATATTTGGTGCCATCAGATTTTGGTGGTAAGTTATTTTTTTCTCATTATATTTAAAACTAAAGCATTTGTTTGTTTTTTTAGGCACCTTTTAAGTACTCACTTTTAAGTACTTACTTTTCTTTTTTTACTTTTAATTACTTACTTTGCACTTATTTTGCATTTAGTTTGCAATTATTTTACTCATATTTTTTAATGCATACTTTTATATGGCAATTTTTACTTGAATTACATTTTACAACGCAAGTTCTACATACTTTTATAAATAAATTTGGCGAATTAAACTTCAAAGAAATTCAATAAAGTTATGGACACAATATATAAAGGGAAATAAGCAAGACATTGACCTCACCAAGTTCACCATTCTGCTTCATAGTTACCAGTTACAGTGTATGTACAGAACCGTTAAAAGGTAATGTTTTTTATATAAGTTAGAATAGTATATGACTTCTGATTTTTTTACGTTTTCAATCATATATTGAATAAACTTATGTATATCATGTTATTTTATTTTCATTTTGATAAATTGTTTATTATTATTCATTAACTAGGTTTTGTTGTTCCTATATATATATATATATATATATATATACAGGGTGTCCGGTGAGGAACTGTACAAACTGAAATGGTATTTTCCTTGGGTCAATTTAAGTAAAAAAAGTCCCATAAACATAGGTCTGATTCGCAATAGTTACCCAGATACAAGCGTTTAAAGTTTAAAAATGATCACATATTTTTTCAAAAGTAATTATTATTAGTCAACTGGAAAAACAAAACCGAAACAATCTGTCATTTATTCGTTTGTGTTCTAATATGACAAAGTGGATTGTAGTAAATTAAGTGTAATTCAACCATCTGTAGAATGTTTTCTTGCTCATTCACATTTAACTCCACAGGATGATCAGATCTTATTGAAACTGATGGAAATCAACCATGAGTTCGAACGTGTTGAAACACAGAAGAAAAGGTTTGGTGATTTGGAATCCTCCTGTTGGGAAATCTTCGTTCATATTCCCTAACGGCAGCTCTCGCATTTCCATTACAAAATCCATAAATGTAAATGATGTCAGCATACTCTTCGTTAGAAAATTGAAAAGGCATTTTAAATTTAAATTACGCTTAATTTACTACAATCCACTTTGTCATTATTAGAACACAAACGAATAAATGACAGATTGTTTCGGTTTTGTTTTTCCAGTTGACTAATAATAATTACTTTTGAAAAAATATGTGATCATTTTTAAACTTTAAACACTTGTATCTGGGTAACTATTGCGAATCAGACCTATGTTTATGGGACTTTTTTTACTTAAATTGAGCCAAGGAAAATACCATTTCAGTTTGTACAGTTCCTCACCGGACACCCTGTATATAAAAAGACAACATGGCGCTCGAGATTTTATCATTTTTTTCATAATTTTTAGATAACATTTTTTTATGAATTAAGTATAAGTGAAAATAATTAAGCTTATGAGAAGCAGGCAGTATTTCAGGTATGTTAATTAAACTCTAAATTAGAACTCTCCCCTTTCTCAATCTACCGATGAGCCGACGGCAGTAGCGATTGTTATTTGGTAATTTTTTATATTAATTAAAATTATTTGATCAATTAAAAATTGGTTATTACATCATCGCTTTTTTATTAATGTTACAATATTGACGCCATTGAATAATTGTTGTTATACTTTGACGGCATTTGTTGTTACACCTCTATTTAACAAATCTATTTTTCCTTTGTTAAAAATCTAAGAAGATGTGTTAACAACAATATTTTCGTTTGCGGCATTACCCTTTTGCTTGACTTTGTTGAATCTACGTAATGTTGACATTTTCTTCTGATGAATAAATCTTTTAGCATTAATTTTATAACCAATGACCTATCCACCTGATGTAACAAAGTAATGCACTCTTCAAATTCATTAGCATTTAATCCTGTTACCAGTTTTAAATGTAAGTCATAAGCCTCTAATGCTAGTTTTGTTAGTTTTGAATAATGACATGTACCGCGTTAACTAACTGCGCTATCGAGACACAATAAATGTCATTATTCAAAGCTAACAAAACTAGCATTAGAGGCTTATGACTTACATTTAAAACTGGTAATAGGTTTAAATGGTAATGAATATAAAGAGTGGATTACATTGTTCCATCAGTTGGATGAGGTCATTGGTTGTAAAATTAATGCTTCAGAAGAAGAATATCAAAATGGACTCTAGCAAAGTACATGTCGTAGGTTCAAATCCTACTCGAGGTAAACTTTTTATTTATGTATTTAATAAAATTAATAATAATTTTTAGAATAAAAACTATTTAGCTTTTTCTTAAAAGAGGCAGCCCTGAGATTTGTATAGTTATTAGGTATAGTATTATATAATAAAGGTGACATGTACAAGAAGGATCTTTTGAATCGTGTATCCATAAATTGAAGGTGTTTACGGAACGAAATTTTATCATACAGGTATGATGGACTTTTTGTATGTAACACTTTATGAATAAAACATGTTGAATGAATATCCCTTCTAACATGCATCCGATTCATATTTTATTTCCCTAAGTAAGCTTAGCAAGCTTCTAAGTTGCTATACTTAAATGAAATACTTCAAGAATATCATTTTGAAACATAATCTGGATTTTGTATTCATTTACCTGCTCTTTTTTTATAATTTAAAGTGTTCTGTTACGGGTGCAAATATAAGTGTTGCTTCATATTTTGAGGTAATTCATAATTAACTTGAGTGGATTATCAATACATTTTTGAATACGTTTTTTTTACTTTCTTTTGAAGTTTGGTTACTGTAAAAGATACACATTTATTTAAATTTTCTACAATTTTGCTAATCAAACTTCGACTTCTAATTTAAAATTATCTAACATTTGTGTACTTTAATAAATGATTCCGTTTTTTGTTATATACGATAACTATAAAATTTTGTGTATAGAATATTTGTATAACCTGATTTTAACTTGGGTCTAGTGTAAAGCCATTTATATTTGTTTTTGTACTCTTGTTAGTAGTTACCTTAGTATGGATTGCAGTTGCAGACCTGGGAATTAAAATACATGTACTTAAATCACCAAAGGAATTCTTTTGGTAAGTGTTCGACTTATTTATGTATTGTAATTTTCCTTCACTAACAGGGCCATCACTGTTATTTTTGTACTATATTCACATTTACACCTTTCACTCCTTACCCATCATATATGAAACTTGAATGTAACCACTTTTCAGTCCGATAGATTTAAGACATTTTTCAGACACCACTTTTTAGAACTCGGGAGACCCTAAAATGGATATCTCCAGACTCATTTCATTATGCATTTTTTGACAGATTACAATAACTTTCCCTTAGAGTGGAAATTTATGTAGATTATATAGAAGAATGATTTCTTGGAACTGTGTCAACACAATTTAGAATCGTACTTATTAATACAAAATTATACCCGAAACACCTGTCATTACTTTCCACTATTTCAAAATAATGCACTAAACTATATAAATTGCTGCTACTGGGAACCTTAACTTTTACCTTAACTGACCGTTATATGGCGCAAATCGGTGTACAAAAATATTAAATGAAAGTTCTGAAAAGGATTATTTAGAACATACGAAAAAATTAAAAGACAGAAACAGGCCAAAAATAAATTCACACGGTTATCTTATAAAATGGAAAGGAACTACATCAGTCAAAGGTTAGTTAAACTTAATATGTATATTAGTGACACATTGATTGGTATACATTTCTCTTTACTCTTTATAATGCTTTTAACGGATTAATATCGAAACTCTAACACAAGATACAAATTCCATTGTTATTATCTCTTTCTGAATATACATGCATACGTTGTTAACAATTTTTACTCCTATATACGTAACGAAACTCTTTACTACATGTGCAAATTCTTCATTACGTAATTTGATTACGTATTGAAAATTAAAACTGCTACGTAATATATATATATATATATATATATATATATATATATATATATATATATATATAGGGTGGTCCATGAGGTTTTGCCCAGTGTATATATCTCGAAAACTATCTGAATTGCGATATTGAAATTTGGTAATTATAAAAAGTGGGTAGTATTACCCATTTTGAGCAACCAGCCACTTTGTTGCAACGTCGCATTTCGGGTCACGTGGTATAATTTTCAAAATGTTTAATGGGGCACCCTGTATATTTTCCACTTCTGTAAAGGTTACTCTTACGCTAATTCGGCGATATCTATTTGACTTTTGTTTTTTTGGTTTTGTAGGTACTTAGCAATGATAAACAAATTTTTATGAAGGTTTTTTATTTGAATAACAAAGATAGAAACAAACAAAATAAATGGAAAATAAGACTTTTATCACAGTTGATACTCAAATTGATTTCCACCTTCATAAATGCAGCATTCAGATCTTCTAAGTAAATTTCTTGTGCATGCTGTTTGAATCATTTCTAGTGTAACAAACTGCTCTGATTTTTTGTTTTAAATCATCTATATCGGTATGAGATGTGACATACACCAACTCTCTTAAATATCCCCTAAGAGAAAAATCTAACGGGGCTATATCTGGTAAACCAGCCTGCCAATGTATTGTACAATTTTTCCCAATCCATCCGTCTTGGAAATACACATCCAAGTGTAGCCTTCATAAAAATTTGTTTATCACTGCTAAGTACCTACAAACCAAAAAACAAATATACATCGCCCAATAAGCATAAGAGTAACATTTACAGAAGTGGAAAAATATACAGGGTGTCCCATTAAAAATTTTGAAAATGATACCACGTGACCCAACTGTGACGTTGCAAGAAAGTGGCGGCTTCCCTAAAATGGGTAATACTCCCCACTGTTCATAATTACCAACTTTCAATATCGTAGTTCAGATAGTTTTTCTTGCTGCAGTTTTTTGGGATTGCCAAGGAGAATCATAAATGATTTTCTGGGTAAGAGTAGAATCATTGGGGATTACTATTCGGCATTACTGTCCGCTCTACGAGAAAAAATTATTGAGTAAAGACGCGGAAAGTTGTCCACAGGTATTTTGTCTGTGACTCTGCACACAAATCGCATGTTGCCAGGAAAATAATTCGTGATTTAGCGTTCGAATTACTCCCCCCTTATTCACCATATCTGGCTCCATCCGACTACATGTCTTTCCTCGACTGAAAAAAAAAGTCTAAAAGGTCGTAAATTTTTCTCCAACGAAGAGGTGGTAGAAGCTGTGGAGGCCTGGTTTGCAGTGCAAGATAAAAAAAAACTTTTTAAGGTCTAGAGGCATTGCAGGTTCGTTGTAATAAATGTATCCAATTAAGACGAGGGGATGTTGAGTAATAAAACACTTTGACTTTCAAATATTGTTTGCTTCTATAGCATGCTAAGAATTTTTCAATGCATCCTCGTATATATTACATAACAGTTAACGGAAAATTAAAAATTACTAATTTGGTAACCCGGAAGTAGTTTAGTTAGCCTTAATGTATTGTTTGGTATGAATTTCAATCTCAAAAAATTATTGCATATTATTAAAATTGTATGGTGATGATTATCATTTTGTAAAATGGATACACATCTAATATATATATATATATATATATATATATATATATATATAGAATTATTCAGTGGCGCAGTGGTAAAGGTGTCAAACTTGTAAGTGAAAGGTACCAAGTTCGAATCTGAGAGTAGTCAAGTACTTGGGGAAAACATCATAACATATAAATTCAACTCAAGTGCGAAAACAGTCGTTTTCAGGACTAAGCCTGATGACGAAAGTAGTGTCCGCTTCAGAAACGCCGCGCTTAAAAAGCAAAAACTGTGGAAATAGGCCGATCAACTCAACTAATATGAAACCACAGTTACAAAGTACTCATAATACAGAATTAGTAACTCGGTACGGTCCGAAGTCAAACAACTTCTCAGAAAGCTTGAAACATCTATGAGCAAGCTAGCACTAGATAAGAACCACCTAACTTTCCTCTGCAAAGCGCGTGATAACAACGTAATACCCACCGATCTTAACATCAAAACTCCGATAGACTGCAGTGAACAGAAGAACCATTCGAAATCGAGTGACGAACAAAGCCTTGGTAGGATAAGTACGGATACCAGAACTGAATATTGAAGGACCAAGGCAATGCGCAAGGAAATTCAGCAGAGGAAACTAGAACAGCTAATGAAGGAGAAAAAAGAACCAACCAACATCAATCGCAAAAACACTATCACAAAAATATCTCTAAACCACAGTTGAACGAGAACAAAATGAAGGTTTTGGACAAGGCCTGAACTATGCAATAACACCGATGAATGTTCCTATGCAATTAAATCCTGAAGAAACCGTATAATACAGAAGTAAGGTTAGATCAGTCTTAGATTCATCTAGGCGAACTAAACCTAACCTCTCTAACCTGAGAGCGGTCACTTCCCTTAAGAATGGCCCATTGATCAAAATTCTCCCGGCAGACAAAGGAAACGCGACTGTGGTAATGTATATGGACACTTACAACCGTAAGATTCAAGAACTACTGGACGGGGGCGAGTACCAACAAATTCCAAAAGACCCCACTCCATCAATCGAAAGACGGATACACCTGGCGCTGGCAAAACATAAGGGGGAGTACTCCGATTACCAGAGAACTAAACTTACCCCACACTACAGCAAACCTCCTCATCTGTACGGCGTACCAAAGATTCATAAGCAAGGAATTCTTCTGAGACCAATTGTGAGCTCGAGAAATTCACCTTGTCACCCATTAGCACACGATCTGCTAGGCATCATCACACCATTATCGGGAGAAACCGAGTCTATGGTGAAGAATGCGCAGCACTTCTTGGAAACTATCAGAAACTTCCAACCAAACCACGAAGAAATATTGGTAAACTTCGACATCGTGAGCCTATTCACAAATGTGTCCACCAATAATGGACTAACTATCATAAGGGACAGGCTAGAAAAGGATGAACCGGTAGACGAACGCACGGAACTCTCGGTAAACACAATATAGAACTTCTGACAGTATGCATTAGAACTACATATTTCCAAGTAGAAAACAAATTGTACCAACAAGAGTTTGGGATGGCAATGGATTCTCCAATATCGCCCATAGTGAGCAATATATATATATATATATATATATATATATATATATATATATATATATATATATATATATATATATATAAACCAAGGATGTGGCTTAGATACGTGGACGATACTTTCGCAATTTGGCAATAGCGCAAGCATAAGTTAGATTAATTCTTAGGTGATATAAATAGCCGCGCACCATCCATAAAATTAACAATGGAATTGAAGTTGGAACAAAGAACGCCATTCCTGGATGTACTTGTACACAGGAATGACAAGACTTTCACGACAAGTGTATACAGGAAACCTACCCCCCGGAGAGGTACCTATTCTACAACTCCAATTACCACAAACACGTGAAGTTAGGCGTGGCAAAACGTTTGTACGATAGATCGAAAACCCTATGCTCAAAACAAGAGGACCTGAACAAAAAAAAAGAAAATATCACTAACGCACTCAAAGAAAACGGCTACCACGATCTAACACCTAACCTGAACAGGGAAAGGGTAACCAAAAAAGAAGAAAATAAATATACAGCGATAATACCATATAATATACAAGGTACCTCAGACAAAATACAAAAGATATGCAGCAAATACAAGAGAACGGACTGCCTTCAACTCGAGCAGAATGCTCAGGGGAACCATAACCAAACCATACAACGAAGATCATAATTCCAAGAATTGTGTGTACAACCTACCATGCGAATGCGGCAGAGTATAGATACGAGAGAACAGTAGCCACTCAAAGTGAGAACACTGGAACAAAAGAACAATGTCCGCAAAGGCGAAACAGAAAAATCAAGAATCGCCGAACATGTCTGGAACGAAAACCACCGCACCCAATGGAACAACATACAGATAGTGGCAAAGGACAAGAACACAGCTCGCTGAAAACTCAAAGAAACCACATACATCGCACTAGCAGAAAATCCAATAAGCCCAGCTAGTGTGTAAATGAAACCCATATCGATTCCAATAATGCGCGAAGAGCTCAAGCGCAATATACCTGCGCAATAAGTTACGGCGCAACATACGCAATAAACTACTGCGCAACCACGCAGAACTAAATATTGAAACACCAAGGCAATGCACAAGGAAATTCAGCAGCAGAAACTAGAAAAGCTAATGAATCAGAAGAAAGAACCAACCAACATTAATCGCAAAAACACTATGACAAAGATCCATAAGCAAGGAATTCCTCTAAGACCAATTGTGAGCTCGAGAAACTCACCTTGTCACGCATTAGCACGCTATATGCTAGGCATCATGACACCCTTATCGGGAGAAACCGAGTCTATGGTGAAGAATACGCAGCACTTTGTGGAAACTATCAGAAACTTCCAACCAAACCACAAAGAAATACCGGTAAGCTTCGGCATCGTGAGCCTATTCACAAATGTGCCCACCGATAAAGCACTAACTATCATAAGGGGCAGGCTGGAAAAGGATATGCAACGTTAGACGAACGCACGCAACTCTCGGTAAACACAATAATGGAACTTCTGACAATATGCATTAGAACTGCATATTTCCAAGTAGAAGACAAATTCTACCAACAAAAGTTTGAGATGGCGATGGGTTCCCCACTATCACCCATAGTGAGCTATATATATATATATATATATATATATATATATATATATATATATATATATATAACATGGAAAACTTTGAAAACCAAGCGATATCCGAATTCACAGAAAAACCAAGGATGTGGCTTAGATACGTGGATGATACTTTCGTAGTTTGGTAACACGGCAAGCATGAATTCCTAGATCATCTAAATAGTCGCGCACCCTCCATAAAATTCACAATGGAATTGGAATCGGAACAAAAACTGCCATTCCTGAATGTACTTGTACACAGGATGACAACACTTTCATAGGTGTATACAGGAAACCTACCCACACGGGTAGTCACCTGCACTACAACTCCAATCACCACAAAAACGTGAAGTTAGGCGTGTCAAAATGTTTATACGGTATAGCAAAAACCATATGCTCAAAACGGGAGGACCTGAACAAAGAAAAAGGAAATTCAAGAGTGAAAATCGTCCTTCTCAGGACTAAGCCTGATGACGGAAGCAGAGTCCGCTTCCGAAACGTCGCACTCAAAAAGAAAAAACTGTGGAAATAGGCCGATCAACTCAACCAAAAATTCTGTGTTAAAGAAAGCTTCAACAACTACTACAATTTAATACATAGAATATATTGGTAGCAGTGTGTTAACATTAAAACCCATCTATCTATCTAAGCCACTTACTTCAGTGTTTAAAAAGCATAATCTATTACTGTAAACTGAAAAATTTTTCAATAAATTTCAAGTTTGAAGTACTAAAATATACAAGGTCCGCCAATAGTGCGTGGACGAAGCTTTATGAGTGTATAGGTACAATATCGTTTTCAAAATTATTTATTGCAGGATTGTGTGGGATCTTTCGGGTTACAATTAGAAAATATTTTCGCAAAAATTACTACTCGTATACAGGGTATTACAACACAAAGTTATATTTTTTTAAATGGAACATACCGTATATTATTATAAATTTGGATTCCCTGGTTAATTTTAAGGGCACTTTATTCACTATATGAGGTATCTTAAACGCGCTATTTAGGCGCTGCATTCAATTTTTTGAAAATTTAGAGGTTGAAAAGAAAAATTGTAACAACCGTATTGAGAAATGTGTAACACTAAAATTTTAATGGTTGATTAGTCATAGACTGTGCTACATAAAATCGTAAAATAGTAATATTATCTTTTTTAATTTTCGAGATATCGTAATGCAAAGTTTAGGATTTTCAATCATAGATAAATTGATTTGTTTAAATGGAAAGGTATACATTGTTTTACATTTTTAGATAGGAAATATAATTACATTTTTTTTGATATAACATTGTTGGTATTTATGTTTTGCCGTTTTTTGCTAATCCAGCTTTTTTACTGAATTTGCAAAGTTTAAGAGTTTTAATCATAGATAACTTGATTTATTTAAATGGAAAGGTATACATTGTGTTACATTGATAGATAGGAAATTTAATTACAATTTTTTGATATAACATTGTTGGTATTTATTTTTTGCCGTTTTTTGATAATCCAGCTTTTTTACTGAATTTGTCGATTTTCGTAGGTTTACGTATGTATGTATAATTGTTTAAATCACATCAAGCTATGAAAACAAAAGAATATTAGAAACAAAATTCAGCAATAGTATCTGTGTTGTCATTTCGCGTGTATGTTCAAACGTAACTGAGTTAATTACTTTATTGCAGTGTGAATGTTTGACGCTTAACTTACGAACATCATATACGTAATACGTTTATTTAAGAATTATAATGAGTAATTTTTTGCAAAATGAATTAATTGACATGATATTTGTGCTAGGAGAATCAAACAAAAATTGTTTATTGGCCCGTCGAATCTACGGGCAGCGTTATCCTGAACGAAGACAACCAAAAGAAAAATCGTTTCGCAATCTTTTAGAAAGATTTGAAAGTACTGGAAGTGTTGGATATCCTAAAAACGAAAGAGCTAAAGATGTTACAAATGAAGAAAATGAATTTCGTGTACTTGTAGCTACAGTTGAAAACCCCACGTTAGTATTCCGAAATTAAGTGACAATTTAGAAATCAGTCAAACTTCCGTGAGACGAATGTTAAAGAAAAATAAATTTCACCCTATCATGTACAATTACATCAAGAGCTGAAAGAACAAGATTTTCAAAATCGAATTAATTTTTGCCAGTGGGTTCAACAACAGTTAAATGCGAACGAAAATTTTATATCGGGGATATTATTTACCGACGAATGTACATTTCATCGAAATGGATTTGTGAGCAGACATAATTTTCATTTTTATTCAAATGAAAATCCACACCAATTTCGGTTAGTCTTTCAAAATAAATGGTCAGTGAATGTTTGGGCAGGTATATTCGGCGGAACTATTGTTGGTCCCCTTTTTTTCAATGGCACACTCACTGGGGTAGAATGTCATAATTTTCTAGAAAACGAATTATATCATTTATTGGAGAATGTACCTTTGGCTCAAAGAAGAGGTATGTATTTCCAACAAGACGGGGCACCTCCTCATCATGCCAGAATTGTAACCCAGTGGTTAAATTCGACGTTTCACGAAAATCGGATAGGAAGACAAGGACCGATACCTTGGCCAGCTAGATCTCCCGATGTAACTCCATTGGATTTTTTTCTTTGGGGCTTTGTGAAGAATAAAGTATATGAGGAAGAACCAACAACTGCTGAGAATATTAAACTGCGAATTAGAAATGTTTTTGCTACAATTACTCATAATACGTTAGATCGGGTTGAAGCTTCCTTTATTAAAAGAATTCAGTATTGTCTAAATCAGCGTGGTCGACAATTTGAACATTTAATTTAATATTATTTTCTTCCAAAATCGATAAATTCAGTAAAAAAAGCTGGATTATCAAAAAACGGCAAAAAATAAGTACCAACAATGTTATATCAAAAAAATTGTAATTAAATTTCCTATCTATCAATGTAACACAATGTATACCTTTCCATTTAAATAAATCAAGTTATCTATGATTAAAAATCTTAAACTTTGCAAATTCAGTAAAAAAGCTGGATTATCAAAAAACGGCAAAACATAAATACCAACAATGTTATATCATAAAAAAATGTAATAAAATGTCCTATCTAACAATGTAAAACAATGTATACCTTTCCATTTAAAAAAATCAAGTTATCTATGATTGAAAATCTTATACTTTGCATTACGATATCTCGAAAATTAAATAAGATAATAGTACTATTTTTACGATTTTATGTAGCACAGTCTATGACTAATCAACCATTAAATTTTTGTGTTACACATTTCTCATACGGTTGTTACAATTTTTCTTTTCAACCTCTAAATTTTCAAAGAATGGAATGCAGCGCCTAAATTGCGCGTTTAAGATACCTCATATAGTGAATAAAGTGCCCTTAAAATTAACCAGGGAATCCAAATTTATAATAATATACGGTATGTTCCAATTAAAAAAATATAACTTTGTGTTGTAATACCCTGTATACGAGTAGTAATTTTTTCGAAAATATTTTCTAATTGTAACCCGAAAGATCCCACACAATCCTGCAATAAATAATTTTGGAAACGATATTGTGCCTATACACTCATAAAGCTTCGTCCACGCACTATTGGCGGACCCTGTATATGTAGTTATTTCAAATTACAATTATTACTTTAGAGCAACAACTTCTGTTAATAAAATAAAATTTCATTCCACCGTTAACCATACAAAAAGTGAGGTTAATTTGTTTAATTTCAAGATAACTAGTAAAACTAGTGATGTCAACTAGTTCTATTTATTTTAGTTCGAATTTTTCGAACTTTTAACATGGTAATTGAAATAAGCCATACAATCCTGTAATACATTTATGCAATAGTTTATTTTTATAGGATCATTTAATATAATATTAGGTATGTGTATAAAACGTTCAAAGGTCATAAGAATCATAATGAGAGGTATTTACGTATTACTCATACGTCACTGTTCTAATACTCTATAGGAGTAGAAAAAGCATAGTACACAACTCGGGTGGTAGGGTGCTAGTTGCTGATTCTGTAGACAAAGCCAACATTTTTGTGGATTTGTTTGCATCAAACTCGTGTCTCAATGATTCTGGAAAAGATGTGCCCCTAGTCAACTCTTCTTCATACGCTATGAAACCAATTCATTTTCGGTACAAGCTCTTGGAATCGATCATCAGTAGGCTTGATCTCAATAAGGCGACTGGCCCAAACGGTATCCCAGCTATTGTTTTAAAGAAATGTTCCCCCGAACTAGTACCAGTCCTATCTAAGCTCTATACGATCTCTATGTCTTCTGGGGAATTCCCTTCATCATGAAAGTTAGCAAATGTTTAACCTAGTCCCAAAAAAGGCGATAAGACCGATCCCTCAAATTACCGACCAATTGCCATCACTTCCATTTTGTCTAAAATCATGGAAAAGCAATCAATCAGCAACTACTCACGTTCCTTGAAACTAACAAACTCCTTAGTGACCACCAATATGGGTTTAGGCAAAGTCGTCCAACAGGCGATCTTCTTTCATATGTGACCCATGTTTGGAACAATACAGTAGAACAGTCCGATGAAACCGTTGTAGTCGCTTTAGATGTCTCAAAGGCATTTGACCAAGTTTGGCATAAGTGTTTACTTGCCAAACTCACCTCGTTTGGGTTAAATCATATGCTCATCAACTGGGTTTCTAGTTTGCTTGATAAAAGACGAATACGTGTCGTAGTTGATGGCTTTTTTTCAAAAGAAGTTAGCATTAACGCGGGCGTACCACAGGGATCCGTTGTAGCGCCTACACTTTTTCTACTGTACATAAATGACCTTATTTCTTCAACAACTAACCCCATCCATTGCTTTGCTGACAATAGCACTATTCACTGTAGTTCATCTCAGTCTACTCCCAGTGATAATCCACCTTCTATATCAAATCAAGAAACTAAAGCTGAAATGGCAAATTCAATCAGCAAAGACATTCAACGTATTCTCGAATGGAGAAGCAATAATCTAGTTAAATTTAATGCTAACAAAACTCAGTGTTGCCTTATGTCCGCCAAAAAAGATCGATCATTTCCTGTTGTAAGTATGAATGGCTCAGTTCTTAAGTTTTCAGACTCTATTACTCTGTTGGGTATGACTGTATCTTTAAATCTCTAATGGGTTGACCATCTTTTGTCAGCTACCAAAACAGATCCTCGTAAAATAGGCTTTTTGTACAGATCTAAGCATTACTTTACCTCTCGACAACTCCTTCTGCTGTATAAGGCCCAAATTCGGCCTCATCTGGAATATAATTCTCACCTTTGGGTTAGTGCTCCCCAATACGCTCTCGATATCGTTGATCGTATTCAAAAGAGAGCGATTAGGCTTATAAATGACCTGTCCTTAACTTCTCACATACAGTCCCTTGAGCATAGAAAGATGGTTTCAGTTCTTTCTTTGTATTATCGTTATTACAACAGCTATTGTGCTGGTGAATTACATTCTTTGATACCATCTCCGGCTATCTTTGCAAGAAACACTCGGTTCGCTCATTCATATCATCAGTATGCAGTACAAATCTCCACTTGTCGTACCAAACGGGCGCAATCCACATTTTTCTACACGGCTTCTAAACTCTGGAATGATCTCCCTAGTTCCTGTTTTCCTCTCACTTATGATATGAGAAAATTTAAGATAGCTGTTCCTAGGCATCTATTGGCAATTCATTATCCCTCTATCCATCCTCCTAAGTGTTCCTGAGTGCTTTAGCACGATAGGCCTAATTTAACCTGTTCAGGTCCACAATCATAAAAAAAAAAAGGTAACGCCTATCGCGCACTCGTGTAAATTACGACACTCATGCATAATAGACTACTTATCACCCTTATTATGTAATATACTATTATGAAACTAAATTCATGCATTGCCATATAATTGTGTCATGATCCAGGGAGTGTAATATATAGTTTGAAGGAAAGAAATAATAAAATCTTTAACTGAAATATTATTTTCCTTAACCATTGTAGTCCTGTTCAAATATTAAAATGTTTGTTTTTCAGCAAACTTATGGTTCAATCAATTAATGGTATAATATTATGAATTGAAATACGGATTATAATTTTTTCTCATTATTATTAAGGGAAAATAATGTACAGCAAACGTAATATAAATACTTTAGGTCTTGCTAAAAAGCTTAAATCAATTTTTTTAGCAAAGGTTTCATTTCGCTCCCCAATATCTAAACACAATTTTCAACAAAACTTTCTAAATTTAGTTTCATATCCGTATTCAAGTAAGAGGAAGGGCAGTAATTATAGGATGAAGGAAGTCATCTCTTTGTACTATCCTGGTGATGACATGAGCTATCAAAATGTTATTGAAGGGATACAATTGCCTTACATGTTTTTGATGTAAGTAGATAGAAATTAAATATTACTCTCAAATATTAAATATGTTTTTGTAATTCGTAAATAAGCAAATATTTCTTCGACAAACAAAATTTAAAAGTTGTACAAGAATTAATCGATATTAACTTATTTAAAATTTAAAATTTTCTTATAATTTATATATAATAAACAAAGGGGTTGTTCGTTGTAGCTAGGGGTTTACAAGTTGCCATTAGGGATATTATTAAAACATATTGCTACCCAGGGATCATTTCATTACGCGGTTGATGTGATATTAAAACAATTTCGCGCTTCCACAATTAAAAACACGTTAATTAAATTACCTACACTTTACATTTGAGAAAGTATTGTAACAGCACCTTACGTTTTCTTTTTCTTTTTATTATTTTTTTTTTACTTATAATTCATCAACAGAACTTTTACAATTAAGAGCACAATTACATGCAAATTGTAGAGCTTTTTACTCAATTGCCGTTTTTTAAATTAAAAATTATAAGCGCAGAATATAAGAAAATAATCATAAAAGTTAGTGTAACATAAATTAAAATTAAAACAATTAGTCCAAGTTTACCAAGGAATTAAGAAGGGCGTCAACATTGTGGTATAGGTAGACGCGAGTTGTTTTATTAAACATCTTGTTCGTTGCTTTGTTTATATCCTGATTATGTATTAATATCTCTAGAAAGTGATGTATTGTTTTAATTGCTTGGTATCAAACAGCGTTTACTAGGTTTAATGAATTTTACACGTTAGTATTTTAATAATTAAGACATTAAATTATGTACATTATTCGTAAAGAAATTTTAATGTTTGTAAAAAAACGACTTTCGGTAAGGATTATGACGATAACTTTTTACTTGTGAACAGCAGAAATTATTTTTTTATTTCGTTTTTTGCTTTTAATGAATAATTCAAATTTTAAGGTACGTTCGACCACTTCTCACATATTTAAGAAGAAAATTTAACGGAATTTTTAATTGATACACCTTCTGCATATCGTTAAAAACAATTGACGTTAAATATATTTGAATACCTAGTATTTTGTAACTGTTACTAATTGGCGTACTTTAATACTGATTGATAAAATATTCACTTATGTATGTTGCGTACTGCAATGAATTTAGAAGATGGAACTGATGTCAGCAAATTTTTCAGTAGTCAGGGGTGAGTAAATTCTCAAAACCTTCCCCAAAAATATTTATTTGACCGCAATACTATTAAATGGTGACTAGTTTCGAGAAAACTGTCATCTTCAGACCTAAATTACTTCTGTTACAAATATGTGTTTAAGAATAACGCAACGATTCCTTCACAATGCGAATGATTAATTAATATTATATTATACATAAATGGTATATTACTTTGTGGGTGTTTGTTTCTGTATTTTAAGTGCTTTGCAACTGTGGTTTCATATTAGTAGAGTTGATCGGCATTTTTCCACAGTTTTTTTGCAAAAACTGTGGAAATGGGCCAATCAAGATAATTAGTATTTATTTCTGACTTAACTTGTTTTACGATAAATGGTCGTTTACTTTAATATTTTACACACAGTATTTATTTGCAGCTTGTTAATTATTTCAATATGTAGAAAGACCTTTAACTTTTAATAATAATACTAATGTTTCAATTTGAAGTTCACAAATACACACTGTATTCTACTAGAAATCTTATCGGAGAAATTTTATATTCTGTGAATTGGAATTTTCATTCAAAAATAGCCCTAAAGTCAATTTCGTTATTAAACCCAACCTCTTATTTATCGAAATGGTACCTATCTGGCGGCTAGCTAGAACTTTTCTTGTATGACGCAATCCTAACTTGACTTAACCAAATTAAAATACGAAAGCATTTATTCAAACAATACTATCCCTATGTACAAATTCACTATGTTTATGTTTCTTTCAAAAATTCTAGTAAGAGGGCTTTCCTAAGTATCGATACCAAAATGTAAATAACATTTTGCTTTTTAAAAATACAAAAACGTTCGTAAACATTTAAATTACGTAAACTACAAAAGAAACCGTTACAATCGAAAAGATTCTCCCATCATTAATTAATCTATACTCCATTCAAAATGTTCGGTACTAACAAGTAATTTAGAAATTCGATATTTATCGGCGAATGTTGATAAAATTATGGACACATGACAATATCAGCAGTCCAAGCGAGGAGAAAAACGTAATAAAATTCAAAGTGAGAAACGAAGGATACACGACGTCTGTTCACAAGAGACGCAACAGATATTCAACGATACTAAAAGCAAGGCACGATAGATAATAGCAATTTATTCATATAACGTTGTTTACCTCTTTAAATCGAATACGAGTTCTACGTGATGGTTTAACGCGATCTGGTTAAATTGAAAATTTTTTAGACGGGCGGTTTTAGATTATTGTATTTTAATTCCTTTTTTGTGCAAGTAACGTCTTTCTACATCCTCATCAAAAGCGATTATATAAGTTTGCCAAGTAAAGAAACGTGTTCCATGAAAAATTCTCATATAAAAATGGTGTTGCACACTAAAGAAGCAGCAACAAGAGAAATTTTCTAAAATGTATTGACGTAGCACAAAATGGTCGTTTTAAGAAGAACAAGACCCTAAAAAAAGGTCTTCAACAAAATTTTCTTATCAAATATCAATGTTTCCAATAAAATTTTATATAAATGAATTTTAGAAACATGTAGTTATTTTATGGTACCACCATCTAGTGGTGCTTCGGGAAAGTAACAGATACCTGTAAGTATACGACTTTTAAACTAACCAGAATCCACGAATATCGCATAGATTGCACTAGTAGGTTTACTTAGATCTTTTATAAAGTGAATAATAAATACAATAGATACAGAACAATTTAATCAATTATGGTTTTTGTGGCGTAAATGGTAAATGCAGTCAATACAGAAAGATACAGCCAATTATGGTGGTGAAATAAGTAAATGATCAAAGAAAACTATGATGTCGATACGAAAAGATCCAATATCGATTTTTTAACATTACGAGTTATTCATTTTCTATTTATTGGTGACATAATTAGTTCTCGTTTCATACTAAAATAAGTCTCACAGAAATACTAATTTCTAAACAAGACAGTGAATAATATGACACGTGGTTGTTAATATCAACCTACGTCTACTAATTGTTAAAATGACATTCAAAATCCGTAAATACCAAGATTACTTTGTACGTTAAGGATGCAATTGCAATACACGTGTGTGAAGTTATTTTGGAATTCGGTTTCGCTTTTTCTCCAGATTCGTTTTTTTACAGTGGAATAAATAATTCTTGAATAAAATTTAATTTTTAACGAAAACATTACATAATGTTGAATTGCGATATCATAAAGTAGCAAAATACATCGCTAAGGTGCATACGTTACTACTTCTTAAAAGAAACAACAAAATCGGCACTAATATTAGTTATTTATAGAAGGCGCGAATCGACAAAACCAAACGTTGGGCATTTTCCGACTAGGATTCGCATATTTTTGTTTTAGAAAATGATAGAACACGTAAATAGACACATCACTATTATTCTTATATGTATCTTGGTACTATAGTATATACCCACAGAAATGCATCATATTAATCTTAAAATTAACTTTGATTGGGTTGACTTTCCAAAAGGTGTCGACGTATATATTTTTTAAACGTATATTTTGAAAAACTTTTTAAGCTTGCGGGTACGGAGTTGCACAACTTATAAATACAATAAGAAAAAGAACGTTCAAAAATAGCAGTTTTGCGAATTGGTGGAGTGATAAATATTCAAGAAGATATAAGCCTGTGTAAGTATGAAGGTTTTTTACACAAAATAATTTTATGATATAAATATTGTGAACCTTCCAATAAGCAATGCCTCTAAACAAATAACTGGTATAAATAGAGTAAAATAGCGGACCGAATATGGAACCTTGGGGGGCACCAGGTATTATTTGAATTTGAGATGAAACTTGATTTGACATATTTACGCACTGACTCCTATTATTAAGATAGTTAGTGATTAAATCAATAGAACTTTGTTCAAACCCTATATAATTAAAAATGGAAGTTAGCATCGAATGATTTAATGTTTCGAACACTTTACTGAAGTCGAGTAATATTAGCAAAGATAATTCACCCGCATCCGTAGCTTGTAAAATACTATCAGTAACATTTAACAAGGTCGTTGTGGTACTATGTTCCGGTTTGAAGCTAGATTGAAAGTCCGGGATAAAATTATACAACTCAAGGTGTATTTATATTTAACTCATTAAGCCCAAATGATTTTGATTGTAAACTGTTTATGAGTTTAGTTACATATTCAGTGTCAACAGTACGAAAAGAAAATACAGCATTCGTATTATTTGCCCTATTGGAGTTGTAAAAATGTATTAATTCGAGATCACATGATGCGTTAGGGTTGCTAGTGATAAAATATTGATTGATAAATGGTTGGATTTTGTATGCGACAGCAGGAGAATTTTCAAGTTGTCTGAAAATGACTTAGCATTCCGCAGTTGGTATTCAAAATACGCATTTTCCTCATTACGTAAGGCTGTTGTAGTGTAATTGCTAAGTGCTTTATAATAACGACAGTCATTTTGCTTTATTTCTCCATGGCATAATGACTCTGTTAGTAATCCACGGTACATGTTGCCTATTAATTTTATTAGTAATGATGGGTGCATGCCTATCAGATAGTTGAAGTAAAGTGGAAGTTAAAAAATTACCTTTATTGTTAGGGTTATTAATGAAAAATAATTTGCGTAATGGTAATACTTCCAAATCTTGCATGAAATTCTTGTAATAAAAAAATTTATATGAGCGATAAGTACAAGATCGGAAGTAGGTACGGGGGCTGTTGAGTCAAGAAACACCTTCCGGTATGTCACTTGAGGCAGGTAAGCTTCCGGAGCTTCTTCGGCTTCTGGTCTTCGACGTCCTCGGTTTCCCGAGTTTCTTAAGCTTCCTGTCTTCGATGTGTTCGGCGCCCGGATCTTTTTCAGCTTCCAGTTTTCGGTTTCCGGTGTTCGACGTCATCTTCAGCCTCAGTTGGTTCGGTGTTGATCCTTGACATCTTGCTTTCATTGGTCATCTTCAGATTCCAGTGGTCATCATCGTGATTTTCAACATCTTGCTTTCATTGGTCATTTTCAGCTTCCTATGGTTAGGTGTTGATCCTCGACATCTTGCTTTCATTGGTCATCTTCAGCTTCCGGTGGTCATCATCATCATCGTGATCCTTAACATCTTGCTTTCATTGGTCATCTTCAGATTCTTGCGGTTAGGTGCTGGTCCTCGACATCTTGCTTTCATTGGTCATCCAGCTTCCGGTAGTCATCATCATCGTCGTTCTCCTCGACATCTTGCCTTCATTGGTCGTCTTCAGCTTCCAGTGGTTCGGTGTTGATCCTCAGCATCTTACTTTTATTGGTCATCTTCAGCTTCCGGTGGTCATCATCATCATCGTCGTAATCCTAAGCATCTTGTTTTCATTGGTTATATTCAGCTTCCTGTTGGTCATCATCGACGGCTGATTCAGCTTCCGGTGGCCATCATCATCGTTGTGATTCTCAGCATCTTGTTTTTATTGGTCATCTTCACCTTCGGGTGGTCATCACCATCAACGTTGCGATCTTCGACATTTTGCTTCTGATGGTCATCCTCAACGTGTTATTCAGCTTCTGTTGTTTATCATCAACCTATTATTGCGCTTGAAGTGGTTGAGAGCATAGATATGCCCTGAAAAATTTCATCGTTTGAGATAAGAACCTGTAAAGGTTCATTTGCTAGTCTAAATCTACCTTGATACATTACTAATATCTTGTAGAAGATGCATTAATATGATTTAGTTCGTGACGTGACACTTTCGATAGCTCAATATGAAAATAGGTTGTTCGCAGATTCTAACTCGAGTAGGTAGATGTGATAAAATATGTGAATGCACAGGACCAATTCCTGTTTTAGATATAAAATGTTTAAAGCGTGATATCTATATAAATGCTTGTGACGTCATAGGTGTTTGTTATTATCTTATTTAGAATGTAAAGGAATAATAAAACACTGCGTATAACCTTAATTCTGCTCATTTTAATTAAAAAGTCAAACACTATTCAGAAAAACCAAAAGATGAGTAATAACTTTATTAAAAAATTCGTAATTTACAATGATGAAGTAATTATATCAGAAGGTTAGGAGAATAATAAAAGCACACATAAATCCTTTGAAAAATTTATTGTTAAGACAAAATTTAAAATATAATATATCAAGGTATGACCTGAAAACAGGAAGGTTAGTCGATTTAAAAGTAATAATCACAATTTACAGCACTGGTCTAATTATATCAAGAGGTCTACGGAAATAATAAGATCGCACGTGAAGATATATAAAATTTATTGGTTTATAATATAATCCTAACCCTAATAATTAAGGCATGATCTAAAAACGGAAAGGTTAGTTGACTTAAAAAGTAATAATTGATGTACTTAGTCTTATTGTCCTAAATCTCTGTAATATCTAAAAATAAAACATTTAAGATGACCAGAAAATATGAATTTCACTTATCTTGATAGAAATATTAATGTAATTATTACTCTGTAACAAAATATCACTCTATTAAGATGTTGTTTTGTGATAGGAAACTGATATCCGCTCCATTCAGATTATTTCAATGTAAGTATATAAAAAATTTTGCAGCAAAACTACCATATCCTTAAAATGCAGCATTACAATCTCTGTAATATAAAAAAAAAATACGTTTAAGATTACAGAAAATAAGAATTTCACTTATCCGGATAGTAAAATTAATATAATTATTACGTTTCAACAAGATATCACTCTATTAAGATGTTGTTTTATGATAGGAAACTGATATCCGCTCCATCCAGATAATTTTAATGCAAGTATATACAAGTTTTTGTAACACAACTAGCATATCACTAAAATGCAGCATCACAATATCTGTAATATCTAAAAATAAAACGTAAGGTGATAAGGAAAAATAAACGTACTTACCACGGTAACACTATTTAGTAAAAAATATTACTAAATACTGTATAAAGATCTAATTATAGCAAAAGTTGCCGACAGAATGATTAAATCATTGAGATAAGAAACTGATATCCGCTCCATTCAGATAATTTTAATACATATAGAATTTGTAACACGAACATCATATCACTAAAATGCAGCATCACAATCTCTGTAATATCTAAAAATAAATAAAGTTTAAGGTAAGGAAAAATAAATACTCTTACTAAGGTAAAATTCGTGCAATTATTTTTTTAGTAAAATATAACTAGATACTATATAATGGTCTCATTATATCAAAAGTTGTCGACAGGATGAATAAAATAGGATCAAACAAGTGGATCATAAAACCACACCGCCCGGTAATATTAGAAAAATAAAACAAGGTTTTTTTACACAAAAAAACATAATACGTCACAATAGAAAGTTCTAGAACATTGACTAGTTTATATATTATCAGGTATGTATCTTATTACATTTTTTTTTGTATCAATTTCGGAAATTACCCCTATTAAGTTGAGAATACAGGTTTTTAAAGAATTTAGTCAATATGTTGCAGATTATATGTTAATATGAAAGAAGCATTAGAACACTGATGTTGAAAATTGAATAGATTGATTAAAGAGGTATTAGAGGATTGATGTTGAACATTGAATGGATCGATGATAGAAGCATTAGAGGATTGATTTGAAGATTGAATGGATCCGTGAAAGAAGCATTAGAGGATTGATTTTAGAAACCGCTTGATCCGAAAACACGCGAACTTTAGGTTAGGCATTGATGTTGAAATTGAATGGATGAATGAAATAACCATTAGATGATTGATGCTGAAGATTGTATGGGTCGAAGAAAGAAGAATTAGAGCATTGATGTTGAAAAGTGAATAGATCGACGAAAAAGTGTTAGAGGATTGATGTTGAATATTGAATGGATTGACGAAAGAGGTATTACAGTATGGATGTTGAAAGCTGTATGGATCGATGAAAGAAGTATTAGAGGACTGTTGTTGAAAATTGAATGGATCGATGAAAGAAGCATTGATGCTGAAAACTGAATGGTTCGATGATAGAATCATTAGAGCATTGACGTTGAAAAGTTAATGGATCGATGAAAGAGGTATTAGAGGATTGATGTTGATGATTGAATGGATCTATGAAAGGAGCGTTAGAGAATTGATGTTCAAAATTGAATGGATTGGTGAAAGAAGCATTAGAGCATTGATGTTGAAATTGAATGGATCGATGAAAGAGGTACTAGAGGATTGCTGTTGATGATTGAATGGATCGATGAAAGAAGCGTTGAAGATTGATGTTGAAGATTGAATGGATCGATGAAGAGGTATTAGAGGATTGATGTTGAAGATTGAATGGATCGTTGAAAGAAGCATTAGAGCATTGATGTTGAAGATTTAATGGATCAATGCAAGAGGCATTAGTATTGATGTTGAAGATTGAATTAATCGATGAAATAAGCATTAGAGCATTGACGTTGAAGATTGAATCGATCGATGCAAGAGATATTAGATTACTGATGTTGAAGATTGAATTAATCGATGAAAAAGAATTAGAGGATTGATGTTGAAGATTGAATGGATTGATGTAAGATATAAGAGGATTGATGTTGAAGATTGAATAGATCGTTGAAAGAAGCATTAGAGAATTGTTGTTGAAATTTGATTGGATCAATAAAGAGGTGTTAGAGGATTGATGTTGAAGATTTAATGGATCAATGAAGGAAGCATTAGAGGATTGAATAAATGAGTTGTATGAATTTGTAGGTTAGGTCATGCTCGCGCGAGCGTGGCTAACCTAAAGGTCGCGGGTCTGTGATAAAGCGGTTTCTAAAATTCAATCCTCTAATGCTTCTTTCTTTGATCCATTCAATCTTCAACTTCAATCTTCTAATACCTCTTTCATCGATCCATTCAATCATCAACATCAATTCTCTAATGCTTCTTTCATGAATTCATTAATCTTCAAGATCAATCCTCTTCCATTGGTCCATTCACTTTTTAAAAACAAAGCTCTAATGCTTCTTTCATCGAACCATTCAATCTTCAACATCAATCCTCTAATATCTTCATCGATCCATTCAATTTTCAACATCAATACTCTAATGGATCTTTATTCGACCCATTCAATCTTCAGCATCAATCGTCGTATGCTTCTTTAATTGATCCATTCAATTTTCAACATCAATGCTCTAATGCTTCTTTCATCGATCCATTCAATCTTCAACATCAATCCTCTAATGCTTCTTACATTAATCATTCAATCCTCAACATCGATACTCTAATACCTCTTTCATCGATCCATTCAATTTCAACATCCATGCTTTAATGCTTATTTCATCAATTCATTCAATATTCAACATCGATCCTCTAATACTCTTCCATCCGATCCATTCAATTAACATCAGTACTTCTTTCATCGATCCATTCACTGTTCAACATCCATTCTCTAAAGCTTTTTTCGACCCATTCAATTTTCAACATTAATCCTCTAATGCTTCTTTCATTGATCCATTCAATTTTCAACATAAATGCTCTAATGCTTCTTTCATCGATCAATTCAATTTTCAACATCAATCCTCTAATGCCTCTTTCATCGATCCATTCAATCACCAACATCCATGCTCTAATGTTTATTTCATCAATTCATTCACTATTCAACATCAATCGTCTAATATCTTTCACCGATCCATTCAATTAACATCAGTGCTTCTTTCATCGATCCATTCACTTTTCAACATCAATTCTCCAATGCTTCTTTTTCGACCAATTCAATTTTCTACATCAATCCTCTAGTACTTCTTTCATCAATCATTCAATCTTCAACAGCAATCCTCTAATACCTCTTTCATCGATCCGTTCACTTTTCAACATCAATGCCCTAATGCTTGTTTCTTCGACCCATTCAATTTTCAACATCAATACTCTAATGCTGCTTTAACTAATCCATTCAATCTTCAACATCAGTCCTCTAACACCTCTTTCATCAATCCATTTAATCTTCAACATCAATCCTCTAATACGACATTCATCGATACATTCAATTAACACTAATGCTTTTTCATCGATCCAATCAAATTTAGTTTTTCTACCAATTGAATTTTGAAGAAACTAGTATAATTATGCATTATTAACTTCATTACACAACTCAAGATATCAAAATTACTAATTTTTTCAGCATTTCGAATAGCGACATTAAACTAATAAATTGATAATATTACATTCAGTTAAAAATATATCTAAAGACTGTTAATGTATTAAACGTTTGTGACGACACCACGATATTAACATATAATCTACAACACATTAGTCCTATTGACTAAATTCTTTAAAAACCTGTTGATAGGTACTTTTCGAAATTGATACAAAAATACAATAAAATACATACGTGATAATAGAAAACTAATCAATGTTCTAGAACTTTCTATTGTGACGTATTATGTTTTCTTTGAAAATACCGGCCAATGAAAGCAAGATGTAGAGAATCGCGACGATGATGATGACCACAGGAAGGTGAAGAAGCCCTCGATGATGACCAACGGGAATCTGAAGATGACCAATGAAAACAAGATGCTGAGGATCACGACGATGAGGATGATGACCACCGGAAGCTGAAGATGACCAATGAAAGTAAGATGCTCAGGATCATCACCTAACTGCAGGAAGCTGAAGATGACCAATGAAAGCAAGATGTTGAGGATCACGATGATGATGGTGACCACCGGAAGCAGGTGACCAATGAAAGCAAGATGTTGAGGATCGCGACGAAGATGACCACGGAAGCTGAAGATGACCAATGAAAGCAAGATGTCGAGGATAAACACCTAACCACAGGAGTCTGAAGATGACCAATGTAAGCAAGATGTTGAGGATCACGATGACAATGATGATGGCCACTGGAAGCTGAAGATGACCAATTAAAGTCGAGGACCGAAACCGAAAACCGTAAGCTGAAACAGCTCCGGAAGCCGAGGACATCGAAGACCAGAAGCTCAGGAAACTCCGAAACCGAAGACGTCGAAGACCAAGCCGAAGAAGCTCCGGAAGCTCAAGTGACATACCGGAAGGTGTTTTCGACTCAACAGCCTCCATACCTACTATAGGATAAAATTTAGTATGTTTAGTAGTTATGTTATAAAAATTACACCATGATCAGATATGTTAACATCACATCACCAAAACCGCTGAAAGAAGTCGTATCGCTAGTTATAATATCTATTAAAGATGTAGCTGTGTCAGTAGCCCGCGAAGACTCAATTATTTGTTCCAAATTAAATGTTGTAAGCATGTTTTTTTTTAGTTTCTTGCTAAACAAGAAAGAATTGCGGTCGAAAAAAATAAGTTGCGTTATTTTGATGTTTTACGACTCCCTGAACCCGAAACAAAATTTTAGATAATTTTTCAAAATGTGTGTGTGTGTGTGTGTGTGTGTGTGTGTGTGTGTGTGCGTGTGCGTGTGCGTGTGCGTGTGCGTGTGCGTGTGCGTGTGTGTGTGTGTGTGTGTGTGTGTGTGTGTGTGTGTGCGTGCGTGCGTGCGTGCGTGCGTGCGTGCGTGCGTGCGTGCGTGCGCGCTGTGCGTGTGGTGTGTGTGTGTGTGTGTGTGTGTGTGTGTGTGTGTGTGTGTGTGTGTATCTGTGTGGAAGTGGTCACTCGTCAGCCAAAACTACACGGAAGATCCTGATAAAATTTGGAATGAAGGCCTACGATACAATTACGTCGACAAAACAACCTTTTAAACGCAATAGGTATACAGGGGGTGAAATTAAGGGTGTTATTTTGGGGGCAAATTTCCAAATTTTAACATAGAAGATTGAAATTCAGGTCATGCAATAGCTCGCATGAAATACAATTTTTTGCATTTTTTTAAAACTTTCAAAATTGAATATGGCCGCAGTTACAGTCACATATACATTTTTTTTGTAGAAATATATTTCCAATACCGTTCAAGATATAAAAAAAATTGGAAATAGTTATGCGTAGTTAAATAAAGGCTCTTTAAAGAGATTTCTTTACGTAATAAATTTGCCTACATTTAAGGGGTCAAGCTTAAACAATTCGAAATTGATTTATTCAAAATATTCTCCAAGCATTTTTTTTTATATATATTTTCTAGGCAACCAGCCAACCTACTTCTTCTAAAGCTACTAGTAAAGGAGATATGAATTTTCAAATATTTAATATAATAAACTATTTTGGTTACAAACTTGTGATTTTGGAAATAAACTTTGTTCGTTTGCGCTAATGAAATAATATTATCCTGATAAAAACAATACTTCCGGTTTTTCCAGAAATTGGAAACATTCTTCGTATTGCTGGTATACACATATTCCTACTTTATTTGAAAGGGAGCGGAATTTGCTTTAAAATGATATGAAACAGTCCATAGTTATCTTGAAAGGTAAGCGAAATATCTATTTTTAACTATCAATCTACATAAACATATGTAGGTATAGAAGGTTATGCAATCGATTTTTTTTCACTATCGCTAAATCGACTTATTAGCTCATTTTACAGCTTTTCAAGTTTCGTCAGATCAGCGATGATCTCTGAATGTCTCGGAGAGGGGGGTTATTAGGGTCAATTTTTTGTTTTATTAAATACTAGCGGAGTACTCGTGCTTCGCTACGGTATACAGTAACTTTGAATACATCAGTGATTGACACTGTTGTTGCCAAGTGAGTAAATTGCCTGAATGAATTTGTCACCAAACTTGGGCAATGACTTGCTTGTTATTATTTTGCCGCCATATATACATTATAGCAGTGTAAACATAAGTTGAATTCAACCGCCCTCTACTTTATTATTATTTGATTTCAAGTATAGATGCTAACTTAAAAAGTCGATTGCACAACCTTCCATACAGTAACCTGTGTCAGAATGACGTTTAAAACTTCATTTCAGATAGACATGTTAACCTAAAAGAAAAATTCAAAGCCGCCCGCTTCTATAAAATATCAATAATATATTTTAACCATTTTCATTCATATTTAATTATTTTTTAGAGTTACCTTGCATTATATTAAGAAAGTTTATAAAGAAAAGTTATGTAAAATTAAATTTTCTTTAAAAAGTATGCCTACACTTTTTCTAATAAAATGAATCGTTACTCAGATATTGAAAAAGTTTAAACTAACACTTAAATTATACCTTAGGAATTTTTTGGCCGCTAAATTACGCATTGTATCAAAAAATTGCATAGAACACGTGATAGACGCCTCATAATTTTAATTGAAGAATATGTGTACTAATTTTCGGGTCAATCGACCCATAGAATAACGAGTTTCACAAAAAAATTCAACCCCCCCATTTCACCGTCTTAAGAGTGGAATTTCGAAAAACCCTTTCTTGGTGGGTACCTACACTTCACAAAGAACACACCCTCCAAATTTCATGCCTCTAGGACGAACGGTTTAGGGTTAATATATCAGTTAGGACTTCCACCCACACCCGGCCGCACGCCACTGTAAAATTTTTTTGGCCGCCGGGGAAGACGGCAGACTGAAAATAAAAATCGAAGTGTACGAGATTTTTTCGATCGAGTTGATATTTCGGACGCGGGGCGTCGTTTTGGTCAGGAAATCCTTTTTTTTTTACTGTTTTTGGAGGGGCCCAATTTTGATACCTAGGGCACGAAAGGAAGGTCCTGTCAAAATTTGAAATAGATCCGTCGAGCCGTTTCGGCTGTGCGATGATCAGTGAGTGAGTGATTTTCGCTTTTATATATATATATATATATATATATATATATATATATATATATATATAGATTTCTAAAACAGCTGAATATTTCAAAAATATAAAAATACCCCATATATTTTTTAGTAGTTTGCAAGAAAGTCCTGTAATGCACTAGCATTCACCTAGTTAGATATATGGTAGAAGGGTCGTTAGGTTCTGAAAAATCTATATTTAAAACTCCGAGACAGTATCTTGTTCGAAATCGGCATGCAAACAGTAAGGGATAATTCTAATTCATCCACAATTTTTTTATAATCAGAACCAGGAGGCCTGTACATTACGCCAAATAGAAATAGAAATCCACGTCTGCTCTATATTATTACTGATTATTATTTTCCTAGTTGCATAACAATTTCGTATGTAAAATCCCACTCCTCCCCCACGAGAACCTCTGTCTTGACGTAACAAATCGTAACCATGTATGTTTACAGCGCCTACTCTAATTTCTGGAGTCAATCAGGTTTCTGTGACAGCTATCGTATCATATAATTATTATCTAAAATTGTCGATTTTAATGACATATCAAATCATATCAAATCAATGCGCGTGCATTCATATGAGCTACAAGCATTACAAACACAAAGAAAAACAAAAGATTTTTAGGAAATTTTAATGTAAGAAAGTAAGAAAGAATTTACAAAAGAATAGCAATGTTAATAATTTGAAACGTATAGATTACTTTCTTGACGGCCTTGTGAAGAAATATCAATTTGAACACTCTAGTTGAATGTATCTGTTTATGAATTTTATCTACAGGGTGGCGCATTAGTGTGACAAAGTCCCATATCTCCTTTATTTAAAGAGATACAAAAAAAAAAATTAAATACAAAAGTTGTAAGATATGTTCTGATGCATATTCCAAAAATATTTTTAATTATACAGGGTAGATCATAAAAGCTTAGAAGTAATTTTAATTTTTTTTTTAAATAAAAAAACCCTATATATTATTACATATTTAGATTCTACATACAATTTTAGACACATTTTGTGTATAATGTCCTATACCTAAGTCTAACCGTTTTTGACAAATTTCAAATTTTTTGTCAAAAATGACGTTTGCAGGCCAAAACATAGGTGAAATCTTTTCTAAACGAAGCCTTTATCAATTAGTTATGGTTGGTTTCCTTGGAAATGGGGACCTACTCTAATGGGCTGTATTGATATTTTGTAATACATTCATACAGGGTGATCAAAATGGACAATAAAAGTAGATTCAAAAACCTATAAAGTCATTTTTTTATGAAACCCCTATTTTTTTAATTCTATCTTATTTAGCATTAAAAATAAGGGTGACTTTGTATAAGAGTGTATATTCCAAAAATTGTAGTTTTGAAATAATGACAATTTAACATTTTTTTTGTAAAAAGGCTATACGGCTTTCAAGTTTTGTTGTTAGTTGGCCGTGACGGCGGGCGCGGTGAAACAAAAAATCGAGCACTTCAGATCGAAATATTACAATTTATTGAACCCATATAAATAATTATTTTATTAAATGAACTTAAAGTAAAGACAATATTTTTTTGATTCAACAAATTATGTCCTAATCCTAATCATAAACTTAACACCTCTAATGTAACTAAACCTGTAACTAATTATACAGATAAAAGTACTAGAAACACGTCAAATACGTGCTACCTAATAAGTTGTTCGAAATGTCCGCCTCTTTCTTGAATACACAATGCCATACGTCTCTCAAATTCGCTGCTTAAATTTCTACACATTTCAACACTAATGTTTTGAAAACAGTTTCTAATCCTAATATTCATGTCTTCCTTTGTTGTAGGCGGTATTTTATAAACCTGCTCTTTGACGTACCCCCATATACTAAAGTCCATTTTAATAAGATCTGGGGATCTAGCAGGCCAAGCAACAGGCCCTCCCCTCCCACTTCAACATTCTGGATATCTATCATTTAAAAAAGTTATTATCGGACCTGCATGATATACTGGGGCCCCATCATGAAGAAACCACATTTCTTGTTGCGTATCCTGTGGCAGTTGACGCAACAAATTAGGTAGATGGTTTTGCAGAAAGTCTAAACATACTTCCCCTGTTACTGGTTGATCAAAAAAATATAGTCCAATTACAAGATTACCGACAACACCTCCCCAAACATTTAAAAACCATCTATTTTGAGAGGTACATCTTACAAAATGTGGATTTTAGGTAGAATAGTGATGAAAATTGTGTCTGTTTACACTTCCGTTTCTGTGAAATGTGGCCTCATCTGTAAATAAAATCAAATGAACAAAATTTCTTTGTTGGTTTATTTTGTGTTGAGCCCATTGACAAAATTCCAGTCGTCCTTGATAATCTTCAGGAACCAACTCTTGAAGTAGTTGAATGTGATAGGGGTGCATTTTTTGAGACTTCAATATCCGCTGTACCGTACGTCGTTCAACATCAACCTGCTGAGAAATGGGTCGTTGTCCAATATATGGATTTTCGGTAACTGTTAATAGTACGTTTAATTGATTTTCCTCAGTCTGTGCACGTTTTTCCCTAGTATTTATTTTATATAACCCATTGCCAGTTCTTTCAAAACGCTCCAAAAGCTTTTCAAATGCCCTTCTTTCAGGTTGCCGTCTCTCTGGAAACCGTTGTTAATACAGTCTTCTTGCTAAGAGCGTATTCTTATTACTAGCTCCCAAAACAAAAATGATATCAACCATCTCGGCTTGCGAAAAATTCATTATTTACAATTTTAATTCAAGTTTTAAATCAATTTGCTATAAAATACACTAACGCATCACACAAATTATCAACTGACAATAAATAATGACGTTTCTGATGATCTCTATTATTTTTATATGCCACGCCTCGCAGTCGCGGCCAACTAACAACAAAACTTGAAAGCCGTATAGCCTTGTCACAATAAAAAAATGTTAAATTGTCATTATTTCAAGAATTTTTTGGAATATACACTCTTATACAAAGTCACCCCTATTTTTAATACTAAATAAGATAGAATTAAAAAAATAGGGGTTTCCATTAAAAAAAATGGCTTTATTTTTTTTCTTGATTCTACTTTTTATTGTCCATTTCTGATCACCCTGTATGAGTGTATTACACAAATATCAATTCAGCCCAATAGAGTAGGTCCCCATTTCCAAGGAAACCAACCATAACTAATTGATAAAGGCTTCGTTTAGAAAAGATTTCCACCTATGTTTCGGCCTCAAACGTCATTTTGACAAAAATTTGAAATTTGTCAAAAACGGTTAGACTTAGGTATAGGACATTATACATAAAATGTGTCTAAAATTGTATGTAGAATCTAAATATGTAATAATATATAGGGTTTTCTATTAAAAAAAAAATTTTAATTACTTCTAAGCTTTTATGATCTAACCTGTATGATTAAAAATATTTTTGGAATACGCACCAGAACATATCTTACAACTTTTGTATTTAATTTTTTTTTGTATCTCTTTAAATAAAGGAGATATGGGACTTTGTGTATATATATATATATATATATATATATATATATATATATATATATATATATATATATATATATATATAGGTATGGAAAAATATTATCGCGGGTCTGACTTATAATAAGTAAAACAAAGACAGTACAATCAGTTCACGTGGTAAGATAGAATGCACAACATACTAAATGCACTGATGTCATACATGCGTCTTTTGAGTAAGCTTATATCCATGACACATTTAATTGCTGCTGTCAACGAGAATTGAAAATCAGTGTTTTTGCAAGTCCGACACAATACTCATGTATTCCACACAAGAAAAAATACAGATTATTAAGTGGTATTATTCTGGAAGCACTGCACAAGAAATAATTGGCAGGTTTGCTTTTTCCTTTGAAAACAAGCAAATTCCATTAGAAAGTAGGATTATGCGTACTGTTTACAAATTTGAAAGATGTAGATGTTTAAATAATTGTAGAAAACGCAGTAGCGTTGATGGTAATGGTGGTGAGCAGCCTGGTCGTAACTTAAACGAAGAGCGCGAACTCCAAGAAATTGCAGTGTGTAGTTTAGCCGAAACTGACTTATCGCGCAATAGTACAAAAATTGCTGAAGAAATGGATATTGAACCAAGAACAGTTCGCAATATCTTGAAAAGGAATAAATACCGTTGCTATAATTTACAAACTACACAATAGATTTATTCCAGAGGATCATCAAAATCGTATGGAATTTTGGTATCAAGAAGATAACTATCCTGCTCATACTGCAATAAGAGTTCAACAGTTTTTGGAAACTACGTTCCCTGATCGTATTATTAGTGGAAAAGGTACCATTAAATATGCTCCTCGCTCTCCTGATATCGCGCCGAATGACTTTTTTGTTTGGGGATACGTATCCCAACAAATTTATGGGCACAGGCATGAACGTGCTAACAATTTGGACCAACTTCGTATCAAAATTACAGACTCTTTAAACATCATCACCCAAGAAATGTAAGAAAACACCCGAACTGAATTTTATCACAGATTGGGTTACTGCCTTGCGCAAGGTGAAGGTCTTTTAGAAAATCTTATAAAGTAGAGTTTTGAAAAAAGTGTGTTCTGTTCATTTTTAAAAATAGTTGGTTTTTCAATAAGAATTATAATGCTAAAGTTAAACCTTAAACTTAAGTTATACTATCAATGTGTGTATGTATATATATATATATATATATATATATATATATATGTTAAATTTTATGTTTCCGCGGGTTTGGTATGATATTCCGTTCTTCCGGGTAATATCTCACGTTTATCTTCCTCATTCTCCTCGTCGACGTTTCGAACAAATCTCACTGGCCATTCTCAAATCTTGTTTTCGTTTCTCGTGTTACTCGAACAAAATGAGAATCGCTAGTGAGATTTTCGAAACGTCGTCGAAGAAGGAGGAAGAAAAAGTCGGATAATACCGGAAGAACAGAATATATATATATATATATATATATATATATATATATATATATATATATATATATATATATATATATCCTTCCATCACTAAAGCGTCCATACATTGTCGAATTACATTCGATAGAGCGTCATACAGAGCGTCCGTATACGGACGCTCCATGATCCACATGTAAAAATTTTTCCAGAGATGTATAATCATGGTATAAACCTCTGACAAAATTTCGTAGGACGCTATTTTGATACCAAAATGGACGAAAAGAAACCGGGCGGTGTATAATTTTAGTTGATACCAAACGCCGTCAGAGGCGTTAGTACTGTTAGAGTATATTGCTGCTGTGTATATCTTTCTGATGTCTAATAGATGTTAGAGCGTCAGGACTTTTGGCAACATTGCGATTCATAAAACCAACAAAACCAGCTAGAAATAAATAAAAAGACGGGTATTTCACGATTTTAGTTATAAGTATACATTTTATGTTATTGATGCACTTTCTTGAGTATAGAGCGTCACCTAAAATTAATTGAAAATGGTAATGCCCACTGCTTAATCAGACCTTTAACTGAGTTAGGAATACGCGTACCTACGTGCTTTGACTTTCTGTAGATTGAAAAACAGAAATGATTTTAGGAATGTTGGGGAAAGAAAATAAGTTTCAGAACCGTATTGTAACTAAATTGAATAATTAAACAATAAAAATTATAAGTTTTGTTATGAACGAATAAGTTCAAAGGTAAATATGTAATTAATTATTATTAATTTATTAAATACATAAATAAAGTTTATCGTAGGATTTGAATACGACCTGTATTTTAGAGTATAATAAGTTCAAGCAATCGATGTAAATTTTGTCTTTATGTAGAACTGATGTAATTTCTAAATATAATTCGTTCATAACAAAACTTATAATAATTTAATATTAGTCAAGTTGCTTTGAAATGTGAATCCTTGCGATATTGCAGGCTCACATTCCATTAATATAAGTAATTTGATTGTAATCTCATTATATTTAGAATTTACATCAGTTCTACATACATAAAGACAAAATTTACATCGATTGGGGCTTGAACCTTGGTCGCAGTTGTAGCGCGTACTCTAGCAAAGTACAGGTTGTAGGTTCAAATTACTCGAGTTAAACTTTTATTTATGTATTTAATAAAATTAATAATAATTTTAAACAATAAAAAGTTTGAAATAGAAATTAAATATGTAAGTCTGAAAAATTTCAGTTACTTTAATATAGTAATAACATTTTTGTACATGAACAAATTAATGCGTCTTCAATTAATTTGCTGTAGTTAGGAGTAATCGATAAAATGATGACCGATAAGAATCACGACCAAACTTTTAGGAAGGTACAGGGTGACACCTAAAACACTGAAATGCAAATAATAGCATGGAATGGAAGTATGTATCTACATGCTTGGTCTTCACAATCTTTAAATACAATACAAAACTATCGGTGCTTTTTACGGATGTGCACCAACTTAAATCTTGTTTTCATTGTATCTCCTCTGGCTGATGTGAACCTGTCATTATTTTATAAAATTTTGCTTTTGAAAGTAAGGCGAGTAAAGCTTTTTCTATAAAGTTTTAATTTTTTTTTGGTAGTTCAATCAGATCTTGAGTAGGTAACGTCATTTTCGAGATACAGAGTGATTTTTGAAAATAGGCAAAAACTGTTCAAATATCTTCTTAATTTTAATAAATATGAAAAAAGTGTAAAGGCATATTTCATAGACTAATCTAAGGAGAGTTCAGTGCAGTTTGTTGAATTTTTGTAATGGGTACAACTAAGTAGATAAAATATGACTAAAACTGAAAACTTTTTCATTTTGATTTTAGAAAAATGTTACTCTTGATAAAAGTCCTGCTTCCTTTAAAAACATTATTGAATTAATTTTTGCCAAAATTTAGAAAATATAAACTGCCTCAGAGAGAACTACCCACAAGGTTAATTTTAGAGCAAAATGCCATAAGAAAATTATTCTGAGGATTTTCGAGGCCGAATAAAATACAAAATTTCTGGAGGCAGTTTCAGATTTTCTAAATTTTGCCAACACTAAATTTTTCTGAACTTTATAATTCCAATAAGACTTTTAGAGGAAGCAGTACTTTTATCAGGAGTAACATTTCTTCGTAAAATCAAAAATGAAAAAGTTTTCCATTTGTTAAGAACTTTACAGGACACGCTGTATTTTAGAATTAATTTTTACAGAAAACAAAATACAATAAATGTTCAAAATGTTTCTTTTCGAGAATTATCAGTCAGCATCCATTTTTTAAATTTCTCTAATATGTATTAGGCGCAAAGTGACTAAGAACTTAATTCAATTATTTAATTATTAAAGCACCTTAGAGCAAAAATAACGTTGACTTATATTTTATTTACTATAGAAAAAAAAATTAGGAAAGACATTATACTAAAACTTATAAGATGTTCTATTTTAAACGACTCTATTGATAGGCTTTAAAGTGATACTTTATATATCATCCCTTAGCATATACTATAATAAATAGATATATAATATGTCATGAATAAAGGACGATTAAAAAAGAAAACAATAACCCTCTTATTAAAAAATTTTAATATAATGTGATTGTTGCTTAGCCGTATCCATTATAAAAATAATACAGAACTGCACTGAACTGTCCTAACTACAGTCTGTTCGCGGCCAAGAAAAACCGCAGAGAATATTGAATGACCTAGGCAAGTGGATTAGATTGAACGGTCCGCATGTATGAATGTTTCTGTTCCCCACTGCTAATATTTGAAAGTAACCGTCCAATAAAGAGACGAGTGAGAATTGATCACGCGTCGTAATTGTTCACAGGCGGTCTTTATTGGGAGCGAACTGAGTATAACTATTGTTTAATTTAGCTTTTTCAATCCCAACTCTCATCAACGTTTTTAATAAACACATTATATATTGTATGGATTACTCCACCAAACTATATTTTTCCTTTAAATTGTATTTTTCTGTGCATATATTCTTCAATTTTTTTTTTTTTTGGTAAGTTCAATATTATACTTTATACCTATTACATTAATATTATATTCTTTATAGACCTGACGATGACTCGATTTAATTGAAACTAGTCTCCATCTATTGTGTAATTAACTTTAGTATAGTTATAATTAGCATCTTAGTTTAGATTTTCATTCAACAAGTATTACATAGCATCTTACAAAATGGTACATTAGCTAAAAGAGAAAAAAATTAAAATTATTTACATAATGGGATTTGGAGATAAGAAACGTATCCAAAGAAAATTAATTGAATTATTCATGCAACAACTCACCATGGCCAACTATCTTTTAATCACAGTTTGAAAATCGAGAACATGGAATAACTTCAAAACGTATTTGCACAAGTTGTTGTTATTTGTCAGTATGTATTAAACAACTTTCGTTACTGGGCCTACTAACACTTCATTCAATTATTTTCCGAAGTTATCATTGTTTTATATTGAATATGTTTAAATTTTAAATTCCTTATTTCGTTTGTAAAAAGATACCGTCCTCTGAATTCTTATTACTTTGCTAGAAATGTCTTACTAGCTCTAGGATATAAAAAACACTTACCACTTTTTTACAGTTTAATGCCAACGTTTCCATGCTTCCTGAGGATGAACATTGAAACGTTGGCATTAAAAGTGTAAAAAGCAAGTGTCTTTATAGTAAAAAATGTCAATGACGCCATATCTTCACAACAATCACCTTTAAGGTAAAATTTATTTCGCCTACGGCTCATGCTGCAACTGTCGTACTCGTGAAATGAGTGTCATTCCGTGCTTGTTAAACAATATACTATTTTGCTCTATGGTGGTCATAATAATGAAATAATTGAATTAATTTGTTAGTTCGTTTGAGAAATTTAAATTGACACTGACTGATAATCTGCGAAATTGGAGGACATTTTTAACATTTATTGCATTTTTATATTTCTTTTGTAAAAAATAAATTCTAAAATATAATATAAATTCTAAATATAATAATATACTTCTTTTCATAAAGATATTTTTTGCTGTAAAACGAGTACGTTTTTTAATAATTATTTCTAATCTACGACTACTTTGCTTACAAGAAGAGCACTACGTTTGTAAATATAAGATCTACCATTTTATTACTTCTGCCAATTGACATGCCTTGACATCTTGTTTACGGAAATTGAGAGTGCATTTTTAAATTTAGAAAAATAGTGGGTACTGGTTCCTGATGATAAGTTTCAGCAAGGACGCGATCGTTGCAGAAAAACTATCCGACGATACGAAATATCTATTTTTATGTCCAGTCGTTATTAAATAAACATTGGCAACATCACAGGACGCCATAAGTGCGAATATATGCAAACATGAAATACATGTGGACGCCGTAGATACTAAAAAATATACAACAATTGAATATTTTGACGCCTTATTAGTGAGTGCCTGAAAAGACGCTTTATAACTGGAAAGTGAATATAAAAATTTTATATTTTGTATCCAAAATCAAGTCTTTATATTTGAAGACAACTATATAGGAATCTGTAAAGTATATATGAGAAATATAGCTGCTTCTATGAATTTTTAAAATGGACGCCACAAACATATTTTATGAAAGGACGCTATAATGACAGAATGATGTATATATATATATATATATATATATATATATATATATATATATATATATATATACATATACATATATACATATGTATATGATATGTGGTCAATTAGACCTGAAAGAATAGTGAGCATGTGTTAGTCATTTTAGCACTTACAAACGCTATATCTAGATAAAGTTTAGTTATTTATCCTCGCATGGTCAAAGTTAATATTGAGCGAGATGCATTTTTACTCAATACCATCATACATTAGTATAATTAGGCATATAATGATACAAATTTTATTGAAGTAATCGTAAACTAAACTGCATATAATAAAACAGGTATTACCGAGGACATGAGGTAAGCTTTTGAAATTAATACAAGCATAAATACTTAATTATTTTCTTTCAAATGTAGAACGTGATTAGTTATTTTCTAATCCGTATTCCTATAACCAGGTCTGTTTACAGTTCGGTACGAAATTAAAAAGTGCCCCTCCGTTTGATTTAATTAAATTATTTGGTGGACGTGTTTGTTAGCTCTGGGCTTAGAGGATTTGACTTTGTCAGGGTTACAGATAGGGTGAATGATACGGATTTTGCTTTCAGTGATAGATCACTGCATTAAAGAGTTATTAAGTTTGTATTTGGTATTTACATTATTTCGTAATGAATTCTATTTCGCTACGATCGCTTACAAAACTTAATAAAGCAGTAATTTTATTATCGAGTAACGAATGCGACAACTTTAATTTAATTGGTTATAGTAAGGCGGGACTCAGTATGTTGAATACATTATTTTATGTATAGAACGAGTCAAATTAATAGTACAGTTACTGATAATTACAAGCTAATAATTTTATTGTGTTGCAAACACGTACTTTTTCTTTAAAATATTTTTTAGGGCACTAGTAACTACAGTTATTAATATGGTTGACCTGGATATTAATTAAGGCGACCATTCGTCCCGTTTTATACGGTGCAGTCCCTTTTCTGTATGTAATTATTTTAATAAAATGCGTAAATATTTCGTATTTATAAAGAAATCCCTTTTTTGTCCCGTTTCAGACGTTTCATGTTTAGAAGGAATTAATCAACGTCTAGAAAGTACGAAAAAGGTAGCGCGACTTCAGATAAGACACAATAGGATGACATCACAAGTTCTACAATTTACGAGACTACTCTAGCACTTTTGTCGACTTAAATAAATAATAATAACAATAATAATAATAGCATTTATTTCTGCAAAATAATATTATAACAAATAAACAAAATGAAAACATTCTTACAGAAATTAGGTATCTCCTTAGGAGACCTGTATTGGAGCCATTGGAGGTTACCATCATAATCAATTTAACGTAATAGTTAACTTACTGTAAACATTAACATAAGTAAATAGATCTGGTTAAAAACTTTATGTTGCATTGGATTATATTAGGTATATATAGTGTAGTAGTGATGCTGGTGGAGAAGGAGTGGGCTCATACTTTAATATAATACTCTCAAGATGAATATGAAATAATATTTTTTTTCCTCCGTGAATAAATAATTGATAAAAGAATAGTAAGCTAGCTCAAGATCCTACCTAATTTCGTACTACATGATAAGTGCTCTCATGTGAATGATTAACTTCAGGTTGACTATTAACAATTATACTATGTAATAGTCCAAAATACAAATCTGGATCATCCATTGATATAAGCCTTAGACATTTTTCCTAATCTCATACATAAGCCATTGGCAAATTAACCGTTTCCTACTAGCAAATGAACTACAACTTGTTATATTACTAGGAAAAAGATTAAAGAGCTTGAGAGCCATGTACAAATCTGATCTCCTAAACT